>JAOTOL010001448.1:677500-912500 GCA_034440575.1 Imbricaverruca yamaguchii
CGAGGGTTCGGGTGGGTGTTCGAGGGTTCGGGTGGGTGTTCGAGGGTTCGGGTGGGTGTTCGAGGGTTCGGGTGGGTGTTCGAGGGTTCGGGTGGGTGTTCGAGGGTTCGGGTGGGTGTTCGAGGGTTCGGGTGGGTGTTCGGGGGTTCGGGTGGGTGTTCGAGGGTTCGGGTGGGTGTTCGAGGGTTCGGGTGGGTGTTCGAGGGTTCGGGTGGGTGTTCGAGGGTTCGGGTGGGTGTTCGAGGGTTCGGGTGGGTGTTCGAGGGTTCGGGTGGGTGTTCGAGGGTTCGGGTGGGTGTTCGAGGGTTCGGGTGGGTGTTCGAGGGTTCGGGTGGGTGTTCGAGGGTTCGGGTGGGTGTTCGAGGGTTCGGGTGGGTGTTCGAGGGTTCGGGTGGGTGTTCGAGGGTTCGGGTGGGTGTTCGAGGGTTCGGGTGGGTGTTCGAGGGTTCGGGTTGGTGTTCGAGGGTTCGGGTGGGTGTTCGAGGGTTCGGGTGGGTGTGGGTGTTCGAGGGTTCGGGTGGGTGTTCGAGGGTTCGGGTGGGTGTTCGAGGGTTCGGGTGGGTGTTCGAGGGTTCGGGTGGGTGTTCGAGGGTTCGGGTGGGTGTTCGAGGGTTCGGGTGGGTGTTTGGGTGGGTGTTCGGGGTGTAGGGTTCGGGTGGGTGTTCGAGGGTTCGGGTGGTGTTCGAGGGTTCGGGTGGGTGTTCGAGGGTTCGGGTGGGTGTTCGAGGGTTCGGGTGGGTGTTCGAGGGTTCGGGTGGGTGGTTCGGGTGGGTGTTCGAGGGTTGGGTGGGTTTTATTGGGTTGGTTCGAGGGTTCGGGTGGGTGTTCGAGGGTTCGGGTGGGTGTTCGAGGGTTTGGGTGGGTGTTCGAGGGTTCGGGTGGGTGTTCGAGGGTTTGGGTGGGTGTTCGATAGTTCAGGTGTGTGTTCAAAACTTCGGGTGGGCGTTCGAAAGCCCGGGTGTGTATTCGGGACTTCAGATGATGTTATGCTAACCAGTCCCATGTCATTGTGTCGTATCTTATCCCGCAGCAGTTTCCAGCAAAGCGCCACTCGCGGTACTCGCATTCTTCGTTGTTAATACTGTGTCACTGAAAACAATTTATACAGGCAGCATGCGTGAAAACTCGAAGACATCTCCATTAAAAGCAGTGTAGACTGAAGCTTCACAAATTATATTGTGGAGTTTGGGAATAAAGCTGCATACACTGTTGGTGCTTCTTCCGTGTCCCAGCGGTGTGTGGCCGACCTCGGCTCGGGTCAGTGACGGTGCCCCCACCCCAGCGGTGTGCGTGACACGTGTCTGTGCTGCTCACCAGGTTCTGCCGGTCGCGGGCCGTGGTGGTGGAGGTCGACCCCAACTCGGTGGTGGCGGAGGAAGTGAGTGGCCACACCAACACCGTCCGACCGAGAAGTCCCTCGACCGCACTGAACTCGGCGGGTGGGCGTGGTGTTGATGACCTGGCAGCCGGGAAAAGCCGCTTGTGCGATTTTGGTCGAGCATTCAAATGTATTATTTCGTTCTCTTCGATCTGCATGACAGTTTGTAATAATAAGCTCCGAAATCTCACTTCACGTCTCTCTGAGGTACCTGTACCTAACGTTGTGGTATCCTCGTAGCTCATGCGATGTTCCTTTCTCCAGCTGGAGCTTATTCTGTGCGATCGCTTTTGTCCGCTTGCCAGGCAAGAACAGCTGTGTCCTGTCGGATGCATACATCTGGGTATCGAAGGCCCATTGGCAGATGAGGTCATGTCTTCTCAACTGGTGGAGATGGTTCGTGTAGTCTGGGGAAAAGGTGCCCGTCTTCCAACCGAAGGGTTGCGGGTTTGAGTCCGACCTGTCGCTGCTTTTCGACCAGTACCAATCGGCGTGAGATTGGCTACGCTGTGTGATTCAGCAGTAGGCGCGCCATAGTGCCAACCACCGCCCACCATTTACTACCCACTACCCACTACCCACCACCCACTACCCACCACCCACTACCCACTACCCACCACCCACTACCCACTACCCACTACACACTATCCACCACCCACTGCTCACTACCCACCACCCACCACCCGCTACCCACCACCCACCACCCACTACCCACCACCCACTACCCACCACCCACTACCCACCACCACCCACTACCCACCACTCACCACTCACCACTCACCACTCACTGCCCATCACTGACATAAACTGAGTGCCGCTCCATGATGCACGAACTGTTCACCAGGACCAGATTGAGGTGGGCGACATTGTGGACGAACTGTACAACGAGTGCTGCTACGGTATGAGGCGAGGAAAGATGTCTTCACTGCTCAAGCTCTATCAGGGACTGCCCGTCTACATCAGCGTTGTCAAGGTACTCTTGTATGAGCTCTCGTCTGTCAGTTATTACATCGCATGGCCGCATTCGCATACTCGCATGGTCGCCCAAGTTTCTTTTAATACGTACGGTTCGCTACCTTCGGCTCATGTCCTGACCCTCCTGTTACGTGTGACCTGTCCACCAATGGGAGTGTGCTCCGTCTCTCCCGAACCTGTCGGGCGTCCTGGCGGAAGCTGCACCAGTTTGCACCCTATACTCTGCGAATACTTTTTAACTGATAAGGCAAACCCTGCGCGATGAGCTGTTGCATCGTATACCGATGTTTCCTTAACTTAGCAACGTATGTATCACCTTTGCACCTGGTGTGAGAATCGGTCAGTCGGTCACAGCCAGATGCCGGTGTGGCAGTGTTGGCGGCGGTGTGACTGGGACGTCTGTACCCGCCAGTGTGGCAGTGTTGGCGGCGGTGTGACTGGGACGTCTGTACCGGCCGATGTGGCAGTGTTGGTGTGACTGGGACGTCTGTACCCGCCTGTGTGGCAGTGTTGGTGTGACTGGGACATCTGTACCCACCAGTTTGGCAGTATTGGTGTGACTGGGGCGTATGTACCCGACGGTGTGGCAGTGTTGGGGACGTGACTGGGACGTCTATACCCGCCGGTGTGGCAGTGTTGGGTTGACGAACGTTTGTACCCGCCGGTGTGGCAGTGTTGGTGTGACTGGGACGTCTGTACCCGCCCGTGTGGCATTGTTGGCGGCGCGACTGGGACGTCTGTACCCGCCCGTGTGGCATTGTTGGCGGCGCGACTGGGACGTCTGTACCTGCCGGTGTGGCAGTGTTGGCGGCGGTGTGACTGGGATGTATGTACCCGCCGGTGTGGCAATGTTGGTGTGGGGATGACTGGGACGTCTGTACCCGCCGGTGTGGCAGTGTTGGTGTGGGGTGGGGGTGACTGGGACGTTTGTACCCGCCGGTGTGGCAGTGTTGGCGGCGGTGTGACTGGGACGTATGTACCCGCCGGTGTGTGGCAGTGTTGGTGTGACTGGGGCGTCTGTACCGGCCGGTGTGGCAGTATTGGTGTGACTGGGACGTCTGTACCGGCCGGTGTGGCAGTATTGGTGTGACTGGGACGTCTGTACCCGCCTGTGTGGCAGTATTGGTGTGACTGGGACGTCTGTACCGGCCGGTGTGGCAGTGTTGTGGGGTGGTGACTGGGACGTCTGTACCCGCCGTGTGGCAGTGTTGGTGTGACTGGGATGTCTGTACCCGCCGGTGTGGCAGTGTTGGCGGCGGTGTGACTGGGACGTCTGTACCGGCCGGTGTGGCAGTGTTGGTGTGACTGGGACGTCTGTACCGGCCGGTGTGGCAGTGTTGGTGTGACTGGGACGCATATACCCGCCGGTGTGGCAGTGTTGGCGGCGGTGTGACTGGGACGTATGTACCCGCCGGTGTGGCAGTGTTGGTGTGACTGGGACGTCTGTACCGGCCGGTGTGGCAGTGTTGGTGTGACTGGGACGCATATACCCGCCGGTGTGGCAGTGTTGGCGGCGTGACCGCCGACCCGTGCCGCCGTGCCTGCACGGGCGACCTGTACCCGCCGGTGTGTGGCAGTGTTGGTGTGACTGGGACGTCTGTACCGGCCGGTGTGGCAGTATTGGTGTGACTGGGACGTCTGTACCCGCCGGTGTGGCAGTGTTAGTGTGACTGGGACGTCTGTACCGGCCGGTGTGGCAGTGTTGGTGTGACTGGGACGCATATACCCGCCGGTGTGGCAGTATTGGCGGCGTGACCAGCACGACCCCCGTGCCGCCAGTGCCACTCTGCCACGGGCGACCTGTACCCGCCGGTGTGTGGCAGTGTTGGTGTGACTGGGACGTCTGTACCGGCCGTGTGGCAGTATTGGTGTGACTGGGACGTCTGTACCGGCCGGTGTGGCAGTGTTGGTGTGACTGGGATGTCTGTACCGGCCGGTGTGGCAGTATTGGTGTGACTGGGGACTGTACCCGCCGGTGTGTGGCAGTGTTGGTGTGACTGGGACGTCTGTACCCGCCGGTGTGGCAGTATTGGCGGCGTGACCAGCACGACCCCCGTGCCGCCAGTGCCACTCTGCCACGGGCGACCTGTACCCGCCGGTGACGCCGCTGCTGGAGCTGCTCAAGCTGGACCTGGCCCAGCTGACGGCCACCTACCAGGCCAGGGCGGCGCGGAGCCGGCAGCAGCTGACCGGCGGCGGCCCGACGCAGGCCGAGCCGTCGTGTGACGCCGAGCCGCCGCACGTGGCCGGCTCGCCGGTCATGTACCTAGGCGCCGGCTTCGTCGGCAACCGGGGCGACGTCACCGTCATCGAGATGGGCGTGGACAACGTGCTGCGGCAGCGGCTGGAGCCGCGCAGGGTGAGCCTCGCTCTCACCGGCCTCATTCTCACCAGCCTCGCTTACTTTCACCAGCCTCACTCTTACCAACCTCACCCTCACCATCCTCACCCTCACCGTCCTCACCCTCACCATCCTCACTCTCACCATCCTCACCCTCACCATCCTCACCCTCACCATCCTCACCCTCACCATCCTCACCCTCAACATCCTCGGGGACGAGTAGCCTAGGGGTAAGTTGCTCGTCTCACAATCGAAAGGTTGTGAGTTCGAGTCTCACCTGTCGCTACTCTTCGCCCGCGACTAATCGGCGTGAGAGATTGGCGACGCTACATGACTCAACGGTCGATGTGTCGTAAAGCCAATAACCAACCAACCCTCATCCACTTTCCACTATTCGAGTTCCACTATGGTGGCAAGAAATGGCAGCAATACGAGAGGTTTCGTAATGGAAATTTTTTGGTGTAACGCCAGTATTTCCCGGAATTATGAAGAAGAATCGTGGTATATTCCAATCTTTCCTTCTGAAGAGTCATTTCGACAGAATTATGAAGACATACGAAAACCTAATCCCTCATATCTTTGTTATTCAGAATGAGACGAGATTGGCGCAAGCCGAATGACGATTCATCTGTGGTTACAGAGTGATTGTGCTGGGCAGCCATCCTGCCAGTGTGAAAATATCCTGGAGAGTAATAGGCTGAGGTAATAACTAGTTCCGAAATTTACATTATTTTGTTTTCTATTGCTTTTATGCTATGTCGATGCTTTTGTTTCGTTCCGATTTGGGGGCATCGTGCACACCAACGATTACCTGAGTAACCCCCCCCCACGAGTTTGGCCTTGATTGGGGCTTAGACTGAGCCAGGACATAGTTTGTAACTGTGCGATCCGTTCCTATCTGATATAAACAAGGTCTCCACCACAAATGTGTGGGAGTTTGCAGCAACATTTCCTTCATGTTATTTCCTTGCACCTTCAATATCAGTTCTTCCAGGCAAAATAAATATAGGTATAGCCAGAGTTGAATGCATTTATTCAAAGCATATTTGCAAATTCATACACACGTGCATAACATGCAATATGTTTGACACATGCACAATGCAATCCAAACAACCACCACACACTTGTAGGTATTCTGATATAACATGATATGCTTCCTGGGCAATTGACTGCAACCTGCATTTCATGCCTTATGACCTGCTATGCCATGCTCTTCTGTTCTGTTGTCCAGGATTATAATATGTATGATGGACTGGAAACTACAACTGCATTGTTGGAGCTGGACTGAGATCCTGGAAACAAAATGTCATCCATTATTGGCACGTTTCATTCGGAGAATACAAAAGTTCAACATTTGCAGTCACAATCCTGGAGAATAAAATGTCCTTAGGTCTCCATACTCCAGGAGAGGCCCAAAATTCCCACCCTGATCCTCACTCTCACCATCCTCACTCAACATCTTCACTCTCAACATCCTCATTCTCAACATCTCCACTTCACTCTCAACATCCTCACTCTCAACATCCTCACTCTCAACATCCTCACTATCACCAGCATCACTCTCACCAGTCTTACTCTCACCAACATCGCTCTCACCAGGATCACTCTCACCATCCTCACTCTCACCAACCTCACTATATCACCAGCTTCACTCTCATCAGTCTCACTTACTCTCACCAGCCTCACTCTCACCAACCTCACTCTCAACATCCTCACTCTCAACATCCTCACTCTCAGCATCCTCACTCTCAATCCTCACTCTCAACATCCTCACTCTCAACATCCTCACTCTCAACATCCTCACTCTCGACATCCTCACTCTCAACATCCTCACTTGGTGTGGCCGTCCGTACCTGGCACCAGCCTCACTCACTGTCACCGTGTACATCGCTGTGGTCGTCGCAAATTCGGCTGGTACTGTGGCCGCTGGGTCGTGGTCGTCACCAATGTGGTCGCCGGGTCGTGGTCGTGACCAGTGTGGCCGGTGTGGTCGCCGGGTCGTGGTCGTGACCAGTGTGGTCGCCGGGTCGTGGCCGTGACCAGTGTGGTCGCCGGGTCGTGGCCGTGACCGGTGTGGTCGCCAGGTCGTGGTCGTGACCAGTGTGGTCGCCAGGTCGTGGCCGTGACCAGTGTGGTCGCCGGGTCGTGGCCGTGACCAGTGTGGTCGCCGGGTCGTGGCCGTGACCAGTGTGGTCGCCGGGTCGTGGTCGTGACCAGTGTGGTCGCCGGGTCGTGGTCGTCGTAACCAGTGTGGTCGCCGGGTCGTGGCCGTGACCAGTGTGGTCGCCGGGTCGTGGTCGTGACCAGTGTGGTCGCCGGGTCGTGGTCGTGACCAGTGTGGTCGCCGGGTCGTGGTCGTGACCAGTGTGGTCGCCGGGTCGTGGTCGTGACCAGTGTGGTCGCCAGGTTGTGGTCGTGGTGTGACCAGTGGTGTCGTGACCAATGTGGCCACTGTGGCCGTCGGGTGGTGGGCGTGGTCGTGACCAGTGTGGCCGTTGTGGTCGTGGTCGTGACCAGTGTGGTCGCCGGGTCGTGGTCGTGACCAGTGTGGTCGCCGGGTCGTGGCCGTGACCAGTGTGGTCGCCGGGTCGTGGTCGTGACCAGTGTGTGGGTCGTGGTGGTCGTGGTCGTGACCAGTGTGGCGTTGTGGGCCGGGTCGTGGTCGTGACCAGTGTGGTCGCCGGTCGTGGCCGTGACCGTGTGGTCGTGGGTGTCGTGACCAGTGTGGCCCTGTGGGTTGTGGTCGTGGCTGGTGGTGACCAGTGTGGTCGTGACCAGTGTGGTTGCCAGGTCGTGTCCGTGATTGTGGCCAGTGTGACCGCTGTGATCGTGGTGTGACCAGTGGTGTCGTGACCAGTGTGGCCACTGTGGCCGTCGTGGTGGTGGGCGTGGTGGTGACCAGTGTGGCCGTTGTGGTCGCCGGGTCGTGACCGGCGTGACACCTGTGGTGGGCGCAGATCCGGCTGCTGCTGGGCGAGACGGGCGTCGCGCTGCTGGACGCCTCCTCCGGCGAGGTGGTGCGCAAACACAGCTACACCGAGATCGCCTCGTGCGGCCGCCGAAACGACAAGCTGCGCCACTTCGCGTACGTCGCCGGGTGAGTGGTGTGTCATCGGCGTACCGGGTCGGTGACCTCATCAGCGTGTCTGGTCGGCAGGACCGGTGACGTCATCAGTGTGCCGGGTCGGTGACGTCATCAGCGTGTCTGGTCGGCAGGACCGGTGACGTCATCAGTGTGCCGGGTCGGTGACGTCATCAGTGTGATGGGTCGACAGGACCAGTTGCATTAGCAATGCAAATGGTCGGGTTCAGTGCAAATTCAGTAAAAAAAAAAAGATTCAGTGTGACTCTATCTGTAAAGCAAATTTTCTTTCCAGGACAAATGAGTAGCCTAGGGGTAAGCTGCTCGTCTCACAATCGAAAGGTTGTGGGTTCGAGTCTCACCTGTCGCTACTCTTCGCCCGCGTCCGATCGGCGTGAGAGATTGGCGACGCTACATGACTCAACGGTCGACGTGTCGTAAAACCGATAACGAACGAAATTTGCTTTCCAGGGCGTTCGTCCTGGTCTAAGCTAATGGCTTGATGGTCTGGCTTGAGCTCAACAGACCGTTAATAACGCCGTTGTGGATGTTTACCCTGGTATGCATATGTGCCCACCTGTCAAACGCGTGCATACCTGCCATGTTCAGCGATGTGTTGACCTCTAAAATGTGCCTCCCGTGACTAGGGAGACGTCCTGCAACATGGCGCGCTTCTTCTACTGCCACGTGTTCGAGGCGGTGGACGAGGAACAAGCCAGGATCACTCTGCACGGCATCGGCAAGTCGCTGCTGCTACTCGCTCTCACTATCACCCTCAGTATATGTGTATGGAAGTGCAAGTATATGTACTGTGCATTACACGTCCGGCGATTACGCCGACGAAAGACCCACTAAACGCAGAGTGTGGTGGGTCGTTAATGTCGCCAGCAGTACCCTTCATCTCTTCACCTTTAATAAATCACTCGCCATTAGCACAGTACACATGTCGGTCATGCCTGAGCGGGGACGAATCCGACGTCCGGCGCATTGCCTGATTGGGGTTGTATGTTTCTGATTTCATCCAGTTCTTCGTGTCCCATCAAGAAAATGCATGTGCAATGTGCCTATATAAACATAAAAATGTACCGTAAATCGCTGGTGTCTTCTTGCTTGTGTGCGTAAAACCTAAGCACCAGATACCATGCACATCGTTTTTGATATCTAAAGGGCGTGGTGTGACGCTGCGGTTGTCTGTCTTGCAGCTGAGGGCTTCCGGCGCACGCACTTCGCGGTGTAGCGGCTGACCTTTCGCCCTGTCTGCCGGCGACAGTCGGCCCAGAGGTGACCGTCCGGCCGGCCGGCTGGCCGTCACCTCCGCCCTACCGGCCGGCGGCGACAGTCCGCCCAGAGGTGACCGGCCTGCCGTGGCCATTTGACCTCAGCCGACACCACGGTGTCAGCAGTGGCGAGGCCACGCCCCAGTGCCGACGGCAGACTGGACTGGAGCCGCGCCGCTGCGTCAAGCGGCGTCGGACTGTTGGCCTTGAAGTGGACAGGCACACACACACAGGCGGCTACAGCCGCAGCGCATCCAGCTGACGACCGACTGCGGCGGGACAGAGCTGGCTGACCTTTGACCTGCCCACTGTCCTCGGATGGGGCACTCGCTGCGACCTGGAGTCGCACCACCACACAGCATTGTCGGCCGGGGGCCGATCCGACGTGTGGTGTGCCTGCGCCTGCGTGTGGTTTTCAATTAACGCCTCGCCAGACGTCTTGGCGTAGGTAGGCGCCTCGCCAGCCGTCTTGGCCTAGGTTGGCGCCTCGCCAGACGTCTTGGCGTAGGTAGGCGCCTCGCCAGCCGATGGATGGAGGTTGGCGCCTCGCCAGCCGTCTTGGCGTAGGTTGGCGCTTCGCCAGCCGTCTTGGCGTAGGTTGGCGCTTCGCCAGCCGTCTTGGCGTAGGTTGGGCCTTGGTGGTTGGCCCCTTGGCGTAGGTTGGCGCCTCGCCAGCCGTCTTGGCGTAGGTTGGCGCTTCGCCAGCCGTCTTGGCGTAGGTTGGCGCCTCGTCAGCCGTCTTGGCGTAGGTTGGCGCCTCGCCAGCCGTCTTGGCGTAGGTTGGCGCCTCGCCAGCCGATTGGCGCAGGTTGGCGCCTCGCCAGCCGTCTTGACGTAGGTTGGCGCCTCGCCAGCCGTCTTGGCGTAGGTTGGCGCCTCGCCAGCCGTCTTGGCGTAGGTTGGCGCCTCGCCAGCCGTCTTGGCGTAGGTTGGCGCCTCGCCAGCCGTCTTGGCGTAGGTTGGCGCCTCGCCAGCCGTCTTGGCGTAGGTTGGCGCCTCGCCAGCCGTCTTGGCGTAGGTTGGCGCCTCGCCAGCCGTCTTGACGTAGGTTGGCGCCTCGCCAGCCGTCTTGCGTAGGTTGGGCCTCGCCAGCCGTTTGTAGGTTGGCGCCTCGCATTGCGTAGGTTGGCGCCTCGCCAGCCGTCTTGACGTAGGTTGGCGCCTCGCCAGCCGATTGGCGCAGGTTGGCGCCTCGCCAGCCGTCTTAGTGCAGGTTGGAGCCACAAGCACGGGTGTGGTCGGGTCGGCTCTGGTCCTGCGAGCCAGAGCCAGCTTCCGTCGGCCGGTCAGGCGTTACGAAGTGGTCGGGTGGTAGAATTAGGAACACCGAAATTGATAAGTTGGTGCGGGAAGGTGTTCGTAATGCGACAGATCTCGCTCACATGGTTCCACACCACCATTATATATTTTAGATGGATCACTGCAATCACATTGTTTAATTCAACGGATACTTGTATAGCACTTGGGTCGGCTAGATTCCTAAGACAAATGATTATATACAAGTGATTACCTTTATTCTCCACGTCAGCGCTTGGGGACATGATATCAAAACGTGTTATTGGTTATTGCATCCCCTTGCTTGTGATGGGTTTTGGGCATCTTCGATTTATCATATTTTATCGCGTTGTTTTCTGTTGCACGTTGTGTGATGTCATATTTTGTGGCATGCTATTCCCTAGTCTTCAACCAAATCCGTACCTATGTATTTATGGCAACGATTGGAGAACATTCCGTGTTGGTTATTACACCGGCGGGTTGAGTGGCACTGAAGGTAGCATACACCAGAATTGGTGCTCCGCAGGCAACGTACACTAGCGTTGGTGCACTGCAGAATGTCTGCCCGACAAAGCGCCACCTACCTTCTGTAGAGTTCCCTTCTCGTGCTGTCACCAGCCCTGGCGGGCGGCAGCCGTCTGGTGGGACGGGGCAGATGGCGCTGCGATCGGCAGAGCGTGCCGCGCGCGATGCCTGTCTGCGCATGCGCACGGTGGGCGCGTGGCCTCGATGGCGTCTGTATTGGGCGGGCCGGACAGTGATCAGCCTCGGCGGCCGGCCGCCAGGCGGCAGCAGTGTTGCTGGACGCTGTCGGATCAGCTGGCGGTTGCGTTGGCGGGTTTTCTCGGTTTTGCAGCATTGGGTGTTCCCGTTGAGTTTGCGCTAAAATTGCGTCGCCGTGCATGTCAAGCTAATGTTGAATCGTGGCACTGACGTATTGGTGGCGTGCCCAAAATTGTGTCCTAAAATTAGCCGCCTAAATTGACTGTTGATTTCCTCGCGGTAGCTGCGGCTGTGTCTTGGGTTGCCTGCCGGGATGCCTTGTCCTACCTGCCAGAGTTCCTCGGGCTACCTGCCGGGTGTGGATCGGAACGCCGCCCAGTTGCGTTTCCTGTAATACCGATGCACGAAACTGAATCTCAATTCCAGGTGAAGTGGCGGCTGTTGCGTGTGCTAACTTGTTACGTCACGTTGCCGTGGTGATACGAACGACTCGCCGGTACGTAAATGGCGCACAATAACGAACCGAGCGGCGGCCGGATGGATGTGTGATATCTGCCGCCAGACGAATTCGGCTGTTGAATTGATGAGTATTTATTTTGTAATATATTGCACTGCGTACTACCTCGCTTGTACTGCGCCTGTTTCGCTCAGTGACTAGCGTGGATGTCTGTTCCTGTCTTAGTTTCTGTCTTCAGGAAGGAGGGAGAGGGTGGGTGGGGAGATTAGTGATTGATAGATTTTAATTGACATTGTGAAAGATATGTCGCATAGACTATCCTCGTCCTGCTACACAACGCAGATATCAATTATCAACTCCCAGCCTTGCGTCCTTCCCACGTCCTATCGCCTGTCACATCACATTGATGTGACAGGCGATAGGACGGGAAATTTAAGACTTTCTGAAAGCGCATCTACCGATGCGCTTTCAGAAAGTTGGAGATTTCAACGCCCATCGTGACTAGTTGGCTGGTTACTGGAGTTTAGTGGCGCATCGACTGCGTCGGTCATGTGACGCCCAGACCATCAGGGCAACCTCGCGGTGCTGATGCTGTCTGGGTATGGGCAAAATGCGCGACTGCGGGCAAAACGGCAACGCGTTTTCTCGCGTGGCTGCGATCGGATTCGATACCCCGCGGTGCCCGCCCTTCATGCCAGGGCGAGAGGCAGGTCAGGTCATGTGGTTTCAGCTGTTGAGTACGTCATAGTCGACCTATCAACCAGCCGATGTGCGTGCCTCGATTACGGTAAAATCGGTACATTAGTGGGCACGAAGAATGGGCATACATTTTTAATCAGATTCAGGCACGCATGCACTTTGCACCAGATGCGCACACCCGTCGCCCCGTGGAGCGCTTACCCGAAAAGTGCAGGTGAATCTGTGGCAGTCTGTGGGTGGGTAAGTTCGCCGGTGCGAAAACGCATGCAAATGAATAATGGATGTGCTCTGCAGGGGCGTCGCCACCGGTGGGGCAGAGGGGGCAATTGGTCCCCCTGCCGTGAGTGGGGGTGCCGCCCCCTGAAAATTGAGGAGGCCCCCAGGACGAAAGGGAGATCCCCAGGACGAAAAGGAGGCCCCCAGGACGAAAAGGAGGCCCTTAGGACGAAAAAGAGGCCCCCAGGACGAACAGAAGGTACATCAGGATGAAAAGGAGGCCCTCAGGACAAAAACGAAACCCCCAGGGCGAAAAGGAGGCCCTCAGGATGAAAAAGAGGCCCCCAGGACAAAAAGAAGGTACGTCAGGACGAAAAGGAGGCCCCCAGGACGAAAAGGAGGCCCTCCAGG
This sequence comes from Imbricaverruca yamaguchii, assembly GCA_034440575.1. Taxonomy (NCBI): domain Eukaryota; kingdom Metazoa; phylum Arthropoda; class Thecostraca; family Neoverrucidae; genus Imbricaverruca; species Imbricaverruca yamaguchii. The sequence goes on from JAOTOL010001448.1 coordinate 690,335, forward strand.
ACTAAAAGGAGGCCACCCAGGACGAAAAGGAGGCCCCCAAGATTGAAAGGAGGCCCCCAAGACGAAAAAGAGATTATGCAAATTAGGGGCCTCCAGGAGGAGGTCCCTAATTTGTAAAAAGAAGTCACCTAGGTGAGGGTATGAGGCCCCAGAAATTAAGCGAGTGCCAAATATTGACACAGATGAGGCCCCCAGGACGAAAAGAAGGTCCCCGTGATGAAAAGGAGGCCCCCAGGACCAAAAGGATGCCCTCCAGGACGAAAAGGAGGCCTTCCAGAACGAAAAGGAGGCCCTCCAGGACGAAAAGGAGGCCCTCCAGACCTCAGTTTCCCATTCCCGAACCGTACTAAGGGCCTAAAAACAATAGGAGGCCCTAACACAATGGAGGCCCATTTGGGGAGCAGGAGGCCCCCCTTTCGATCTCGCCCCCTGGAAGAATTTCGTGGCGACGCCACTGCTCTGCACTGTTCTTGTTAATCAAATCATTACTAAGCAGGAACGTAGATATTTGAAATGTTGATGTTGACGCATTAAATTTATCTTGGGTTGCTTGTCATAACTGTTCGAAAAGAATGGAATCCAAACCTCGGCGCTTGACCCGTACTTGCCGTTCCGTGTTGACAACAGTTGCGAGCCAGGCAGTTGACTTTATCCTCTTGAATGTGGCCGTCCTTTTGCTGTCTGCTAGGAGTTTATGTGAGTAGCTGCATCACGGACGTTGATTTCTTAAGATTATTTGTGGGAGGGCACAATGGGCGGGACCAAATAAAGGCAATGGGCGGGACCAAATTAATTGTGGGGCGGGGGAAGCACAGTCCACACAATCTATACGCCCATGTCAAGACCCGCCGAGAATCAATGACGTATTAGCACGACGTCATGAAAACAGAATCACCCGACGACTTCAAGATCTCCATGAAAATGAAATCCTTTTGAAGTTCTCATTGCCATTTCGTCCAGGTCCACTGATTTCGATGATATTTGGGGAGTTGACAGCTCTAGGTCACTTTCCCTAACGTATACCGTATGGGGAGAACCATCTTAGCATAGACAAAGCTATTCTCGACCGACGTTCAATTGTTCCAGGTAGGTTTTGATGGGTACGTATTTGATGTAGGAAAATATGTTAACACTTGATCAATGATTAACTTGATCTGTTATAAATATTTGCTCTTCAGCAGATAATGCGGAAAGTTGTGCTACAAGCTTTATTTCCTGTAAGGCACAAACCAATTGAGGTCTTTTTCTTTTCTCTGGTGCAAATGTTCAACAGTTTTACAGCATTAATTTGCTCATTGCCATGCCACTGAAGATATTGAAAGTGTTGATTTTAAATAGTTTATAAAAATATGCTGCCTTTTGACATAAGATGATGCAACCACTTATTTTATCCTCAAATTATTCCTTTTCAGTCAACAGCAGTTGATACAATTGATGGCATCATAAGCACATACTAAATTGGATTGTCCCAGCTTTGGCTTATTTGTTTCTTCCTTTGCATGTTGCTGGCATTGCAGTGTATAAAGCTTTGATGATTTGATAAGGTAGTTATGAATTTTGCAGCTGTGAAATTCCTTTAAAAAAAAACAAGTACATTAATGCTCTGTTATGCTATAATGTATTTTATATACTATGCTGCATTATCTTGGACTAGGTTAGGTTAGTTTAGGTTATTATATTTTTTACCTTTATTTAGTGATCAGTAGACAAACCAAACTCAGCCACACATGCCATGTATATCAGTGTAGGTTTAGCTTCACAGTGTACCCATTACACTCCAGTATCTCAGACTAGATGCACACTAACCCCACTACCATGTTGGTGTGTTCAAAATTGTAAAGGTGCATTCATTGGATTGCTAAGCCATGCACAATTGTGGTAAATATTCTGATCTATGTAAATGCTATTTTTTGTGATTTAAAAAAAACTATGCTTTTTGATGCCAGTAAGACAATGTCACCACTCATTTTCTCTGCAAATGATTACTTTTCAGTTTGCAAAGACATTCACTTTTGTAATGTTCACTCTACAAATATAGCCATGTTGTATAGTTATCCTTACCTGGTGTGACATAGATGTGATGAAGAAATTCAACACTTCATTCACTCAAATTAATGCTCTTGGACACAGAAAACTAATGCATACTATATCTTGTTCTTACAGATATAGTATGCATTAGTCAGAAGGATATTTATAGGGCGAAAATAGTGGATAGTGATATACGAAAGCCTGCTTCTCGAAAAAGGCCAGAGAAATGGCAAAACATGAAGACTTAAAGTCCCTTTTTATTCATAGGGACCTAACATACTCACAAAGGCAAGAGTTCTACAGACGCAGGCATGCTAGGATGGGGGAGCAAAAACCTTTAAACTAACAAGTAAGGCTCCCTTGAATACTTCCCGGCAAGTTTTGTTTTTCTCCAAACTTAAAATATGTTTAGTTAATCTTAATTGTATACAAAACAAAATTATTTATACATCCAGTTTCCCCTCAGACAAAAAAAATTCCATACTGGCAGTTAACGAAACTTGGTTGTTGCCATCAGTTCCTAGCTTGTTTGTATATATAGCAGGTTATGAGATAGTAAGAACTGACACAATTGGTCCTACTCCCAAGCATGGTGTTTGTCTTTATGTGAAGTAGGGCATGAAGTTTGAATCAATCAAGGTCTCAACTGTTAATGTTCATGTTATTTTTCTGAAGGATTTCTGCCTTTACATAGTGTGTGTCTACTGCCCTCCATCAAATTATGAGGGCCAGAACCAGGCACTTGCAACTTTTTTGGCTGATTTTTGTGATGGCAAAGAAATAGTTATCTTGGGACATTTCAATTTATCATCAGTGCATTGTTCTGATTTGTGAGCATTACTCCCACAGATAGATCTTTCATTGACTGTTTTCAGATGCTTGGTCTAACTCAGTGGATTCATCAGCCTACCTTTGTAATTTCCGGAAACACACTGGATTTAATTTTAACTTCTGAAGCAGATAGGGCTGGGGTGGTAGAAATATTGCCCCCCTTTCCCCAATGCCAACACTGTTCTGTTTTAATTGACTATTATTTTCAGACAAGAAAATTAACTACATCTAGCAATACCATACTGAAAAGATCTTGGCACCAAGGAAACTACAGAGCCATTGAGGAACATCTGGCTGAATATGACTGGAGCCTTGAGTTTCAGTATTTAGACACTAGTGGAAAGTACAATAGGTTCCTAGAAATATTATCAGCTCTTGTAAATTTATATGTACCCATTGTTGTACCAAGCGGGCATCCTCCATGGCCAACCAGACCTTCTCAAAGTTTATTAAGCAGGAGAAAGGATGCATGGACAAAGTATAAACAGGACAGAGACCAATTTGGGAGACACAGTATAGAAACAGTATATACATTTTAGTGTTCACTCCCAGATTAAGTATGAATTGTCATTAATTTGTAAACTATCTTCCAAGGAATTTCACTCTTACATACAACATCAGAAAATCGGCAAAACATCCCTCGGGCCATTGAAGGGGAAATATGGAATCACAAGTGACTGCCAGGAAATGGCTGAAATATTTGCAGGGGCTTTTTCCTCAGTATATTGCACAAGTAGACTAGCAAACCCAGCCCCACACCAAACCACTGAAACAGAGCTGCAGAGCATCAATATTTCTGAAGCTGATGTGCTCAAAATTTTGAGTGAGGTGGATGGGTCCTCCAGCATGGGCTCTGATGGGGTCCACCCTCAATTAATTGTATCCTGCCATGAGGAGCTTGTAAAACCACTGTTCATAATGTTTAGCTCATCCCTTTCTACTGGAAGTCTTCCTGACAGTTGGAAAACTTCACAAATAATCCCAATCTTTAAAAAGGGCTTTAGGCATGATGCATTAAATTATCGTCTGGTGAGTCTTACTTCTGTCCCATGCAAAATTCTTGAACGTATAATTGTTGAGAAGCTCACAGAATATTTGGAGGTCCATTATTTGCTGGACCAAGAACAATTTGGCTGCAGGCGTGGACGTTCCGTTGAGGATCAGTTACTTCTAATGTATGAGACTGTCTCTACCTGGCTAGATGAGGGATATATGGTGGATATAATTTTCTTTGACTTTTCAAAGGCGTTTGATGTTGTCAATCATTTCCTACTACTGACAAAATTGAGAGCTTTAGGGATCTCAGAGAATCCTCACTTGGATTACAAAATTTTATCTGTGGGAGGAAAATGCAAGTGCTTGTCTCTGGTTCTTCAAGCAAACCTAGGGATGTTCTGAGTGGAGTACCTCAAGGCTCTGTGCTAGGTCCTGTGTTATTTTTTATCTATGTGAACTATGTATGTCATGATATTCAATCTCAATTCAAGGTTTTTGCAGATGACATAAAAATATACATGAAACTTAAGTACAAATCTGTCTCAGACCTGCTGGCTGGCATTTCACAGGGTCAAAAAGATATAGATACTCTGGTTGGTACTGCCAAGTCATGGGGGCTAGCAATGAATGCCAAGAAATGTGCAGTTCTGAAAGTACACTGTGCCTCATATGACTATAAATCTTGGTCCTTACGCAAATTATTATCTGGATGGTTTTTGTGTCAGCTTTGTTGAGGTCCATACTGACTTGGGCATCACAGTAGATTCAAACCTGCGATTTCATCAACATGTTGATAGAATAGTACAGAAAGCTGGGAGCCTGGCCAGCAACCTGCTAAGTTCTACTTTATGCCACTCACCTGAATTTATGAAAACACTATACATTACTCATGTCAGGCCACTTTTGGAGTTTTCATCATGTGTTTGGAACACGGGTTACATTGGGGATTTAAAGCGTCTAGAATCGATACAGAGAAGGTGGACAAGAAACATAGAGGGAATGAATGGTCTGGATTATGGAGCCCGATTGCGGAAACTAGATTTGTACTCAGTTAAAGGTAGATTAATTCGAGCAGACATGATTAAATGCTGGAATATTTTTCATGGCCATTCTGCCATTAATATCACTGACATGTTTGTGCTGGCACCTTCAGTGAACACACATGGCCACTCCCTGAAATTGGCACACAGGCGAGCATCAGTAGATGGCAGGAAGATATTTTTTAGCCTCAGATGCTGTGCCACCTGGAATTCCCTGCCTGAAGATGTGGTAATCTTAACAGACCTAGGGACATTTAAAGCAGCACTGCATGCAAATATCTGCACATTGTTGTACAAATATATTGAATAGGACTAACTATGGTAATATACTAATCTAACTTGTAGAGTAGCTTTACTTCTCTATACTTCATCTTTCTTAGCTTCCATGAGAAATATTTTCTGACTAACATATTAGCAGATGTGGCTACTCTAAGCATACAATTTCTGCTTAGGGTACACTTTCCAGTTCCTGTGTCTTGCCCTGTCTATCTGATAACCATGCTTTTCTTTAGTCTAGGGGACTGGAGTACCTGCAGATACGGGCTCCCCTTCATCGGTCACGGAACTCATCTCTGGGTGAGTGATGCTCGAAAATTTGGAGAGCCAACCAGGTGAGAGAACTTTATGTTTCTGCCTTACTTGGACATTTATTCCAGAGGAGCCCAATGCAATCAAGCACCCTTCAAGGCATTATATAATGGAATGTTATAAAATGTTAACAAAAATGACTGGTATGTAATATGTTTGTGCTTTGAAATGTTCATGCAGTGTTAAAATATTTGTATTTTGTTGGGTGTGAGATGTTGAAGCAAGTACAGTAGGATGTAGAAATCTGCCATGGAAGCATGCTGATTAAATTATCGTGTTAGTCCTTCAAGCTACGTTGAGTCAATACAGCCAGTACAATAGGAAGCAGACATGAAAAGCTGGGACTCCAGTATGCAATTAGGCTGAGGTTTTTTCCAGCACACCACACCCACAAGTTCTTTTTCTTGCATGATATGTCCAAGATTTTTGGGTGGGCAAAGAGTGGGAGATTAAGACTTCTGTATCAGAATCCACTCCCATAATATACAAATATATGTATGTATGTACAGTAAAATTATTGATAAAGTAATGTCACTCTCACCAGACATTACCAACAGAATATGGCATACTTGTGCCACTGAGAATTTCAAAAACAACACCACTCCACCCTCATCTGAACCTTGACCTGTGGGTCATACATTGTTGTACATTGGTGATATCCCAGGATATTAGTTTGATGCATTGGCAGGTCCTTTGAACTAGGAACTGATTGGAAGTGAAATGCTTAGTCAACTTTTGGAAAAGTTGAACTTTAATCTGACCTGGGAGTTCAGCCAGCAATCCAAGATAGAATAACACTGCACCACTGGTGAGATTCTGTGCAATATGCTGGTGTTTGTTGCATGATGTCAACTCCCTGTTCAGAAATGCCCAGAGGCCTTGCAACAGCCCTGCTTGCAATATAAAATAATTGGCAATGTGGCCTGGAAATTCACAGTTAATGGAATTGTGCTATTTCATCCTTGTCTTAGATTTTTACCATTTTGCCACATGATGTGTGGGCAGTCATTATACACACAACAGCTAAATAATGTAAAATGCATGTGACTGAAGTGAAATATGTGTATTATGACAGCATTCTGTTATTATAATCCTAAAGTGGAGATCCTTTATTTTGTTCCAATCTTTCACTATTCCCAAGCAAATTCTTTCTTCATCCACACAGTTAATGGTGAAGTAATTTTAGGACACTGCCTGCTTGTGAAGTTGGCAAATCTGCCTGCAGGAGCAGTAGTACCAAACAGATGTTCCATTGCTGAATGTTCACAAGCTGAGGTGGTGTATTTCCACTGTGGTACCTCACCAGTGCCCAGTTCTTTTGATTTTGTGTGCATTTATATATAATTTAATCTGAGTGATTGCTGAGGTGGCTTTATGAAACAGGGTTCTTTCTGTTGCTAAGGAGAGCATGCTACATGAACGTTGGGCCCACCACCCGATCCACAAATTCCAGTTCAACAGCAGAATTTTTAAGGAAAGTTTAACGTGCTGTCAATACACAGTCACAGCCGCTTGGTAGCTCATCCACTGCCTTATCAGTCCAGCTGCAAACTGACACTCCCAGCCAGGGGCTAAATGTGAGTGCATGAAGTGACTCAAACCCTTGAGTGCAAAATGACCTTAGTGGTCAATGCACCCTTAAGCCCAAATAATCAAGTGACTCAAACCACGTGTCACCAGGACAGGGGAGACCAGATCAGGCCAGCACTCTAAACTAACTGAGCTACTGTGGTGGCAAACAGGAACACAGGAAATTTCCCTTTTGTGCACAGGAAATTGTCTCCACCAGTTCTGCAAATTATCATTCAGTGTCCCTTGATTCATCACATTATTCACTACCCCATATGTTTGTAATGGATTAGAAATTATAAATGAATTTCGCTGTAATTGTTTTGTGTGATTTTCCAGACACTCAAAGCTGGCCGCAAGGACTGCACATCAAGGATATGTCTGGACAAAGGGATGATGAATGGATTAAGCTGAACGTCGGTGGCACTCACTTCATGACTACAAGGACCACCCTGCGTCATGATGAAAAATCATTTCTGTACAGGTTGTGCCAGAACAACATGGATCTGGCTACAGCTAAGGTAAGACTGTCAACATTAGTGGACTGTTGGCACTAAATGATTATGATGGTCGATGCACCCTAAAACCCTAATCATGCACACACACACACACTAACAGACTGTCATGAGTGCAGCCAGTGGCCTATTATGGGACTGTTATGAGTGTAGCCAGTGTCCTATTTTGGAACTGTCATGAGTGTAGCCGGACTGTCATGTGTAGCAGTGTCATTATGAAAATGTCATAGTGTAGCCAGTGTCCTATTATGAAAATGTCATGAGTGTAGCCAGTGTCCTATTATGGGACTGTTATGAGTGTAGCCAGTGTCCTATTTTGGAACTGTCATGAGTGTAGCCAGTGTCCTATTGTGGGACTGTTATGAGTGTAGCCAGTGTCCTATTTTGGAACTGTCATGAGTGTAGCCAGTGTCCTATTGTGGGACTGTCATGAGTGTAGCCAGTGTCATTGGTGGCTGGGTATGTCTGACAGAAAATACTGCTTAAAACGGAAACGAGAATGTTGTAGTTTACCATGGCTTTTCGCCCGAGTCTATCCACCTGGAATATCCCCCTTATATATCTCCTGCATCTTATTGTAGTCAGATCACGTGGGTGTGGAAGGACACTGCTGTCTACCTATGACGAGGTGGGGAATTGACATCCCCATAATTAACATAGACTTAGAGCGATGAAAATCATCAGTGCGTTCGCTGCGTCCTACCGCTCGGACGATTAGTTGATTAAACAGAAAGTCTTTGGTTTTCTCTTTCGATTGCGTTTCAGTCTTGCATAGTGAAGGGTATTGATTCAGTATTTCACTTGTTTCGACAAACTGGCTAGGACGAGCTGTGACGAGTGTGCGGCTGTGGCCAGGACGAGCTGTGACGAGTGTGCGGCTGTGGCCAGGACGAGCTGTGACAAGTGTGTGGCTGTGGCCAGGACGAGCTGTGACGAGTGTGCGGCTGTGGCCAGGACGAGCTGTGACGAGTGTGTGGCTATGGCCAGGACGAGCTGTGACAAGTGTGCGGCTGTGGCCAGGACGAGCTGTGACGAGTGTGCGGCTGTGGCCAGGACGAGCTGTGACGAGTGTGTGGCTGTGGCCAGGACGAAGTGTGTGGCTGTGAAGAGTGTGTGGCTGTGGCCAGGACAAGTGTGTGGCTGTGGCCAGGACGAGCTGTGACGAGTGTGTGGCTGTGGCCAGGACGAGCTGTGACGAGTGTGCGGCTATGTAGCCAGGACGAGCTGTGACGAGTGTGCGGCTGTGGCCAGGACGAGCTGTGACGAGTGTGCGGCTGTGGCCAGGACGAGCTGTGACGAGTGTGCGGCTGTGGCCAGGACGAGCTGTGACGAGTGTGCGGCTGTGGCCAGGACGAGCTGTGACGAGTGTGTGGCTGTGGCCAGGACGAGCTGTGACGAGTGTGCGGCTGTGGCCAGGACGAGCTGTGACGAGTGTGCGGCTGTGGCCAGGACGAGCTGTGACGAGTGTGTGGCTGTGGCCAGGACAAGTGTGTGGTTGTGGCCAGGACGAGCTGTGACGAGTGTGCGGCTGTGGCCAGGACGAGCTGTGACGAGTGTGCGGCTATGGCCAGGACGAGCTGTGACGAGTGTGCGGCTGTGGCCAGGACGAGCTGTGACGAGTGTGTGGCTGTGGCCAGGGCTGTTGCCAGGACGAGTGTGTGGCTGTGGCCAGGACGAGCTGTGACGAGTGTGTGGCTGTGGCCAGGACGAGCTGTGACGAGTGTGCGGCTGTGGCCAGGACGAGCTGTGACGAGTGTGCGGCTGTGGCCAGGACGAGCTGTGACGAGTGTGCGGCTGTGGCCAGGACGAGCTGTGACGAGTGTGCGGCTGTGGCCAGGACGAGCTGTGACGAGTGTGCGGCTGTGACCAGGACGAGCTGTGACGAGTGTGCGGCTGTGGCCAGGACGAGCAGGGCGCTCTGCTGATAGACCGCGACCCGCGCTACTTCGGTCCGGTGCTCAACTACCTGCGGCACGGCAAGCTGGTGATGGACGCCAACATGGCTGCCGAAGGCGTGCTGGAGGAGGCCGAGTTCTACAACATCACCGGCCTGATCGGCCTGGTCAAGGAGCGGATCGCAAAGCGGTCAGTGGAACTGCGACGGTGCTGTTGTACAGACAGTGTTAAATTATTCGTGAAATGGGATGGAATATGCCACTTTGTAAACGTTCAGTCGACATCCTTCTCCAAGAAGTATTGACATTCTGCTCCTTGGAACCTACACCATCAGTTCGAAATTGGGTCTGAGGCATTAAAAGCATTCTAAGTGACACTAATTCCATGTCAAATTTCGACATCCTACTGTGCTTGTTTCGACATCTCACACCTATCGAAAAACCATTATTTTAACCCTGTGTACAGGTGTGGCTTCGGTCAGTGGCGGTGCTGTGTGCAGGTGTGGCTGCCTTCAGTGGCTGTACTGTGTGCAGGTGTGGCTGCCTTCAGTGGCTGTGCTGTGTGCAGGTGTGGCTGCCTTCAGTGGCTGTACTGTGTGCAGGTGTGGCTGCCTTCAGTGGCTGTACTGTGTGCAGGTGTGGCTGCCTTCAGTGGCTGTACTGTGTGCAGGTGTGGCTGCCTTCAGTGGCTGTACTGTGTGCAGGTGTGGCTGCCTTCAGTGGCTGTGCTGTGTGCAGGTGTGGCTGCCTTCAGTGGCTGTGCTGTGTGCAGGTGTGGCTGCCTTCAGTGGCTGTGCTGTTCGTGGTGTACTGTGTGCAGGTGTGGCTGCCTTCAGTGGCTGTGCTGTGTGCAGGTGTGGCTGCCTTCAGTGGCTGTACTGTGTGCAGGTGTGGCTGCCTTCAGTGGCTGTGCTGTGTGCAGGTGTGGCTGCCTTCAGTGGCTGTACTGTGTGCAGGTGTGGCTGCCTTCAGTGGCTGTACTGTGTGCAGGTGTGGCTGCCTTCAGTGGCTGTTGTGCAGGTGTGGCTGCCTTCAGTGGCTGTACTGTGTGCAGGTGTGGCTGCCTTCAGTGGCTGTCTGTGTGCAGGTGTGGCTGCCTTCTGTGTGCAGGTGTGGCTGCCTTCAGTGGCTGTGCTGTGTGCAGGTGTGGCTGCCTTCAGTGGCTGTACTGTGTGCAGGTGTGGCTGCCTTCAGTGGCTGTACTGTGTGCAGGTGTGGCTGCCTTCAGTGGCTGTACTGTGTGCAGGTGTGGCTGCCTTCAGTGGCTGTACTGTGTGCAGGTGTGGCTGCCTTCAGTGGCTGTACTGTGTGCAGGTGTGGCTGCCTTCAGTGGCTGTGCTGTGTGCAGGTGTGGCTGCCTTCAGTGGCTGTGCTGTGTGCAGGTGTGGCTGCCTTCAGTGGCTGTACTGTGTAGGTGTGGCTGCCTTCAGTGGCTGTATCAGGTGTGGCTGCCTTCAGTGGCTGTACTGTGTGCAGGTGTGGCTGCCTTCAGTGCTGTCTGTGTGCAGGTGTGGCTTCCTTCAGTGGCTGTACTGTGTACAGGTGTGGCTGCCTTCAGTGGCTGTGCTGTGTGCAGGTGTAGTGGCTTGCCTTCAGTGGCTGTACTGTGTGCAGGTGTGGCTGCCTTCAGTGGCTGTACTGTGTGCAGGTGTGGCTGCCTTCAGTGGCTGTACTGTGTGCAGGTGTGGCTGCCTTCAGTGGCTGTACTGTGTGCAGGTGTGGCTGCCTTCAGTGGCTGTATGGTGTGCAGGTGTGGCTGCCTTCAGTGGCTGTACTGTGTGCAGGTGTGGCTGCCTTCATTTCAGTGGCTGTCATCTGTGTGCAGGTGTGGCTGCCTTCAGTGGCTGTACTGTGTGCAGGTGTGGCTGCCTTCAGTGGCTGTACTGTGTGCAGGTGTGGCTGCCTTCATTGTGGCTGCCTTCAGTGGCTGTACTGTGTGCAGGTGTGGCTGCCTTCAGTGGCTGTACTGTGTGCAGGTGTGGCTGCCTTCAGTGGCTGTACTGTGTGCAGGTGTGGCTGCCTTCAGTGGCTGTGCTGTGTGCAGGTGTGGCTGCCTTCAGTGGCTGTACTGTGTGCAGGTGTGGCTGCCTTCAGTGGCTGTGCTGTGTGCAGGTGTGGCTGCCTTCAGTGGCTGTATGTGTAAGGTGTGGCTGCCTTCAGTGGCTGTGCTGTGTGCAGGTGTGGCTGCCTTCAGTGGCTGTGCTGTGTGCAGGTGTGGCTGCCTTCAGTGGCTGTACTGTGTACAGGTGTGGCTGCCTTCAGTGGCTGTGCTGTGTGCAGGTGTGGCTTCCGCCACTAATGGTGCTGTGTACAGGTGGTAGGTCAAGACCTGGCAGTCTTGAACCAGGCCTTAAGCCGGCATCAGGGCCTCGGCATTAGTCGCGTTGCCAGCTCCGACCTGCCGGTCTGACACGCATGTCGTGTGACGAACGTGCCCCGCGCGCCGACAGAGAGGCCGGCGTGCAGGGCCACCCGCGGAAGCACGTCTACCGGGTGATGCAGTTCCACGAGGACGAGCTGACCTCCCTGATGTCCTCCATGAGCGACGGATGGAAGTTCGAACAGGTGAGCCGTCGGCGCCCAACTCTGTCCAGCTCGGCGCAGGCCCGACCTGACGGAGGCCTACTGTTCTGGTGTTGGCCGACCGTGCATGCGGCTGTGGCTGTGATGGCCGTGTGGTTGGGTAGTTAGTTATTTGGGTTTTAGGGCGCATCAACTGCAGTGGTTATGCAGCGCCCATGTGGTTGGTCGGTGTCTTGTGACAGTGCGAGCGCAACAGGGCCGAAGTGTTCAGCGCGCCCCAAGCGCCGGTCCGCCGCCACCATCCTGAGACCGCAGCGTGCTGTTTGTACTGGTCATTGCCGATTGGTCAGGTGCGTGGCCGCCCACCGCCACTGTCTTCAGACCGCAGGGCGCTGGTCGTGCTGGTCGTGCTGGTCGTGCTGGTTATGCTGGTTATGCTGGTTATGCCGGCGCTGGTTGTGGGACTGCCGGTCGGTGTCAGACGCTTGGCCGCTTTCAGTTGATAAACGTGGGCAGCCAGTACAACTACGGCAGTAACGACCAGTCCGAGTTCCTGTGCGTGGTGTCGCGCGAGTGCGCCTCGTGCGACAACTACAGCAACGGCGTACAGCCCTCCGACAAGTGCCGCCTCGTGCGACAACTACAGCAACGGCGTACAGCCCTCCGACAAGGCCAAGGTCAGTGATCCCCACCGCGTGCGACAACTACAGCAACGGCGTACAACCCTCCGACAAGGCCAAGGTCAGTGATCCCCACCGGTGCGAAATACAGCACGGCGTGCAGTCCTCCGACAAGGCCAAGGTCAGTGATCCCCACCGCGTGCGACAACTACAGCAACGGCGTACAGCCCTCCGACAAGGCCAAGGTCAGTGATCCCCACCGCGTGCGACAACTACAGCAACGGCGTACAGCCCTCCGACAAGGCCAAGGTCAGTGATCCCCACCGCGTGCGACAACTACAGCAACGGCGTACAGCCCTCCGACAAGGCCAAGGTCAGTGATGCCCACCGCGTGCGACAACTACAGCAACGGCGTACAGCCCTCCGACAAGGCCAAGGTCAGCCCCTGACCCACGCCAACATCCGACCAGCCCGTCAATGTCGGTGTCGTGTCGTCGACGGCACCCATCTCGACCTGCTGCCGGCGTCTGTCCATCTTTAATCGTCCGATTTAGCTGAACTTGGACAATGTGGCTGACCTTGGCTGAAAATTGACAAGATTTCAACATGGTCGGGGCTTTCAGGGCTACGGTAGGCAAGTTATTGTATGTTCGACCCCCGCTGCAACACGCTTCAACAGGTATCAGGTATTGTAACACCTGTATGCCTGCATAATACCTGTAGGCATTATGCAATTGTATTATTTGGTCACTATTAACGTGTTGCATTATTGAGAGAGGCCGATGGAAGGACAGTTGAGTGGCGACCGGGTGATGATCTGCACAGTCGTACGCCAGGCGCAGTGTGGTGGTTGTTGGTTTTGCGACACGTCGACCATTGAGCCATGTGGCATCGCCAATCTCTCACGCCGATTGGTCGCGGACGAAGAGTAGCGACAGGTGAGACTCGAACCCACAATCTTTCGATTGTGAGACGGGCAACTTACCCCTAGACTACTCGTCCCCGTCAGGTGCAGTGAACATGGTCGATCTCGCCAGAGGTCGTGTCACCCGTCCCCTCCATTCCAGATGCTGCTGCAGAAGGCGAGTCGCATGTGATAGGTGCGGTGCCTTAGTGACGTCACCGCGGGCGTGTGACGTCACCGCGGCTGCGCCAGACACTGGCAGGAGCCGGTCCGGCGGCCGAATGGTGCGCGCGTCCAGCGGTCGACGCGCTCCGACCGCTGGCTGCCCGGCGGCTTTTTTACCGAGCTTATCCGGCGCAGCCGAGAGAGACGGGGAGGGAGGGAGAGGGTGAGACAGAGACACAGAGAGAGGGTGAGAGAGAGAGAGAGGGTGTGGCAGAGAGAGAGGGTGTGGCAGAGAGAGAGAGGGTGTGGCAGAGAGAGAGAGGGTGTGGCAGAGAGAGAGAGGGTGTGGCAGAGAGAGAGAGGGTGTGGCAGAGAGAGAGAGAGGGTGTGGCAGAGAGAGAGAGGGTGTGAGAGAGAGAGAGAGAGAGAGAGAGGCGTGAGACACAGAGAGAGAGAGAATGAGCGAGAGAGCGACTTTGTATCCATTTTGTAGGCGATTTTTTAACGTGTTCTCTGTGGTACGTTTTCTCGCCTTACGCGCTTAGCCGTGTCCGGTGCCTGGCACTGCAGACAACGGCTGGTGACACCGCCGCTGCCGGTGACCGCTGCTGGTGACCGATGCTGGTGACCGCTGCTGGTGACCGCTGCTGGTGTCGGCTGCTGGTGACCATTGCTGGTGTCGGCTGCTGATGACAGCTGCTGGTGACCGCTGTTGGTTGCCGTTGCTGACGGCCGCTGCTGCGTTAGACGCTGCCCGACCCGCGGCCGTTACCTATGGTGTGTACACTGGTGTGCGGGGCCGGTGGCAGCCGCAGGGGACGCTGCCCGACCCGCGGCCGTTACCTATGGTGTGTACACGGGTGTGCGGGGCCGGTGGCAGCCGCAGGGGACGCTGCCCGACCCGCGGCCGTTACCTATGGTGTGTACACTGGTGTGCGGGGCCGGTGGCAGCCGCGGGGGACGCTGCCCGACCCGCGGCCGTTACCTATGGTGTGTACACTGGTGTGCGGGGCCGGTGGCAGCCGCGGGGGACGCTGCCCGACCCGCGGCCGTTACGTATGGTGTGTACACTGGTGTACGGGGCCGATGGTAGCCGCGGGGGACGCTGCCCGACCCGCGGCCGTTACCTATGTTAATTGCGGGGCTGGGGGGGACCTCCCGACCGGGCCGTACCTTGGTTACTGGTGTACGGGGCCGGTGGCGCGCGGGGCCTGCCGACCCGGGCCGTTCCTGGGTGTGGGGGCGTGGTAGCCGCGGGGGACGCTGCCCGACCCGCGGCCGTTACCTATGGTGTGTACACTGGTGTGCGGGGCCGGTGCGCCGCGGGGACGCTGCCGACCCGCGGCCGTTACTTGGTTACACGGGTGTGCGGGCCTGCAGCCGCGGGACCTGCCCGACCCGCGGCCTTACCTATTGCCGTTGCCTGGGGGGACGCTCCCGACCCGCGGCCGTTACCTATGTGTGTACACTGGTGTGCGGGGCCGGTGGTAGCCGCGGGGGACGCTGCCCGACCCGCGGCCGTTACCTATGGTGTGTACACTGGTGTGCGGGGCCGGTGGTAGCCGCGGGGACGCTGCCCGACCTGCGGCCGTTACCTATGGTGTGTACACTGGTGTGCGGGGCCGGTGGCAGCCGCAGGGGACGCTGCCCGACCCGCGGCCGTTACCTATGGTGTGTACACTGGTGTGCGGGGCCGGTGGCAGCCGCGGGGGACGCTGCCCGACCCGCGGCCGTTACCTATGGTGTGTACACTGGTGTGCGGGGCCGGTGGTAGCCGCGGGGGACGCTGCCCGACCCGCGGCCGTTACCTATGGTGTGTACACTGGTGTGCGGGGCCGGTGGCAGCCGCAGGGGACGCTGCCCGACCCGCGGCCGTTACCTATGGTGTGTACACTGGTGTGCGGGGCCGGTGGCAGCCGCGGGGGACGCTGCCCGACCCGCGGCCGTTACCTATGGTGTGCACACGGGGGTTTACGCCGCCGAATGGGAACCCACTCTGTGTTGATGGTTTTCAAATAATGCAAACATAAAGCAAAATACAATATAGATATTCTTGTGTCGATGTGCCTTTGTTTGTGACGCCGGGTAGGTGTTGGCGCGTTGCGCCGCTGGGTTTCTCCCCCAGCTGAGAGTGGAGGTGGTAGGTGGAGTTGCTGACCTGGCCACCTGGTTCCTGCTCTCGCTGGCTACACCGAAACGTCACCGAGACGTAATATGGCGTCAGGGAGATGTCATAAGTGGCAGCCAACAATCGTCTGTTCCTCCACCCGTGCTGCGTATGGGTAAAATAAAACGGGTGTGACCAACGTCGCCGACGTAGCCGATGAAATTGGCCGCGGCCTCTCGGATCGTAGTCGAGGTAGCAACTGGAACCCGCAGTTCTTGCGCCACTGGTCCTGCTGTGAAAGGTGTTCGGTTGACTTCACCACCGACTGACAGCCTATGTTATAGCGAGCCTTTAACAACGGCCGAAATAATATGCCCAGGTCAAAACTCCGCAGTGTTTCCAAAGGTGCGGACCAGACAACATCCACAACGATTTTTAAAATCTCAATGTGCGTTCGAAACCTTCCGAAGCATATTCAACCAGCTTTGGCGGCGGGGTGATTGCCCGGTAGTCTGGTGGGAAGCAGTAACGGTTCCAGCGGTGAAGCCGGGCAAAAGCGGACTGGAACCACTCTACTGTCGTAAATATCTCTTACCTCGTGCATATGCAAGCTAGTGAAGAAGCTCAGGACCACTAGACTAGCGTGCTTTTTGGAATAACATATTTTTGCAGATGCGCAGCGTGGTTTTTGGAAGAACAAGCACTCCATTGACCCAATTTTAACCTTGGACACGTATAACATTTAAGCAGAAACAACATGTCGGCGCTCTGCAACATGGAAGCAGCATTTGACATGACATGTATACACATACACACACACATATATATATATATATATATATCGTATGTGTGTGTGTGTTTGTGCATGCATATATCTGAAAGTTTTCCTATCTTAAACAGACCCATCGTTTCCCTCTAAAATGCACACCCTCTAAAATCCAAGTAGAAGCGTTGTCTGAGCTTGTTTGGCGCGCTGTCCAGAACAACTAGATGGCCAGTTTTCTTCTAAATATAGTGCATGGAGACAGCAGAGTTCGCGTGCTCATGGAAAGAAGCTTGTTGCATTAAAATAAAATAAAAACTGATGCAAATATAACAATGCAAAAAAAACAAAGTCGCTGACGCCCCTCCCCCCCTTCTTGTAAAGATTTGCATATACCATCTATTGAAGCATGCACATAACTCCTTATTGCTAACTTGTTTGAGACAAAATTTCATGCAATGAAAAGCATGGTTTTACTCGATGTCACCTGAAACGTTCCTAATCTGGTGCGAAGCTAACAAAACCGTGTACCTAACCGTCTACTGACCTGTAAAAAAGTTTGGTGTAGGGAAGAAGAATTCTCCAATTTAAATGCCTGTGAAATGTGGGAAAAGTTCAAATCTTACTTGAAGGAAATTCGGATTAGACATGTCCCCCAAAAGCAAAGACGCAAAAGAAGGGTAGGAAAGCCAACATGGCTTACACCTAGACTTGATACAAGCAATTAAGGCTAAGAAAGCTGTATTTAGAGTCTTTAAAGAAGCTTCAAATGTCGTTAATCTAAATGCGTATCGAAAAGCTAGAGACACTGAAGCAAAAAACCAGAGCAGCAAAGCAAGCAAAAGAACTGGATTTAGCTAGGAACTGTAATGGGGACAGTAAAAAGTTTTTTAGTTTCTACAAGCTGAGTAAACTTTTTAGCACAATTGGTCCACTGGAAGTAAATAGGACTACATTGGGTGAGGATAGTGAGATGGTTGAGGAGCTGAGCAAGCAGTTTAAATCAGTGTTTACATTGGAAGATATGACCAATCTGCCGACCGTACACCATAGTTCAGTGACATGTGATCTGATAAATGATGTTTATTTCATAGATAGTGATGTTGTTTGAATTCATATCAGGAAAATAAAGCCAAACAAGTCAGCAGGACCTGATGAAATTTATGCTAGGGTATTGCGGGAAGCTGAAAAGGAACTGGCATTTCCACTTAGTATAATATTTTGTAGATCAGTTTCACAAAATGAAATTCCAACCGATTGGAAAAGGGCAAATGTAGTTATTATTTTCAAGAAAGGAGAAAGAGGGAACGTTGAAAGCTATAGGCCAGTAAGTCTTACATCCCTAGTCTGCAAGGTACTCGAATCAATTATCAAGGATGGAATAGTTAGTTATCTGGAAGGTAACAGATTTATTCAAGATACTCAACATAGGTTTAAAAAAAGGACGTTCGTGTCTCACAAATCTCTTGGACTTTTTGAACTTCGCCACAAAACAATTTGATCAGGGAAATCAGGTTCATGTAGCATATCTTGACTTTAGTAAGGCCTTTGACAAGGTACCCCATAAACGGTTAATGATACAGCTTCAGGCCCATGGTATCGCAGGTAGCATCTTAAAATGGATAGAGTTGTGGCTTTCAGATAGACAGCAAAGAGTGATGCTAAATGGTGCAAAGTCATCATGGCAAAATGTTCTTAGTGGAGTCCCCCCGGGGTCAGTACTGGGGCCACTACTGTTCATTATATTTGTAAATAACATTGAAAGTGGCCTAAGCAGTAAGGTGTTGAAATTTGCGGATGATTTGAAGGTCTTTAGGGCAATAACAGGGCAAAATGAGCATATCTCGCTGCAAAAAAACTTAGACGAACTTGTGAAGTGGTCCGAAGAATGGCAAATGAAATTTAATTTTGATAAGTGCAAAATCATGCATGTAGGAAAACAGCATATGAAGGCTCCATACTTGATGGGTGGCCAAGTGCTATCAGAAGGATTTAGGTGTTATTCTAAACACAAAACTGGGGGCATCAGAACAGACCAAGGAAGCCATGAAGAAGGCACTGAGAATGCTCGGGGCAATAAATAGGAATGTATCATACAGAAGTGAGGAAGTCATCAGGAAGCTTTACTGTGCATATGTCAGGCCACATTTGGAATACTGCATCCAAGCTTGGTCTCCTAGCTATGAAAAAGATTGTTGGGTTTTAGAGAGAGTACAAAAGAGGGCTACAAAAATGGTTAATGGCATAAGCAACCTGGCATATGAGGAAAGATTAAATAAACTGAATATGTTTTCACTTGGATATAAAGACATAAAGACATAAAAGATTCGTGCAACTATGAGCCACAAGGGCCCTTCTTGGTTGCACTCTGTACACTGAACCAGTTGCCCACCAAATCTGTCAATCAGCCCTCCCTGTAATACTGAAAAGCAAGCCCTCTATTCTTATAATGATTGTCTATGCTGTTTTTAAAGATGTTCAATGTGCTGCTACTGACGATGTTTTCTGGCAGCTGGTTCCAGTGTTCCACTATCCTGTTGGTGCAGAAAGTTTGCCTTAACCTTGTTCTGCTGTGGTTAACTTTAATTTTAAATTTATGACCTCTAATTGCATCATTTCTGTTAAATTCAAACATTTCCCCAAGGTATCCCCTCTCCAGACCATTGACAAATTTAAAGACCTCGATGAGATCTCCTCTCAGCCTTCTATATCTAAGTGAAAACATATTCAATTTCTTCAATCTTTCCTCATATGCCAGGTTGCTTATGCCATTAACCATTTTTGTAGCCCTCTTTTGTACTCTCTCTAAAAGCCAACAATCTTGTTTGCAGTTTTCTGAGCCTTAATTGCTTTTATCACGTCTGGTGTAAGCCATGCTGGCTTTCCTACCCTTCTTTTGCGTCTTTGCTTTTGGGGGGACATGTCTAATCTGAGTTTCCTTCAAGTAAGATTTGAACCTTTCCCACATTTCACAGGCATCTAAATTGGAGAATTCTTCTTCCCATCTGATGGCACTTAAAGCCGCTCTCATGCTGTCAAAGTCTGCTCTGTTGAAATTTGGAACCTTTACCAAATTATCCTTGATAATTTCCCCTACATGTGCCTTGAATCTAACTATGTTATGGTCACCTTTTCCCAGAGTTTCGCCTACAGGCAAGTCTTGAACCAAGTCACTTAAATCTGAGAATACAAGGTCCAAGAATGAACCATGCCTGGTGGGTTCCGATGCAAACTGGTGTAAGAACAGGTCCTCTTCAAGGCATTTCCTAAACATTTTGCATGATGGGGAGCCAACACCAGCATTTTTATAACCTTTTAGATTAAAGTCACCGAGAATAAGGCACTTCCTCTTAAAGTTTCTACTGATTTCCTCACAAATCACCTTGTCAAGCTCCAGTTGCTGAGAATGTGGCAGGGTTCCTGATCGGTAGAAAGCTCCTATCCTAAGAGTATTGCTGTTGCCTTTTCCCACAGTGACATCAAGCCAAATGGACTCCACAGACACATTTTTATCCCCACCTGCTACTTTTTGAGAACTGAATAAGCTATTCATATAGAGCATTACCCCACCCCCTTTCATTGCTGGACCCCTATTGCACGAAAACATATTGTATCCCTGGATCTCATAGTCCTGTAAGTTATCTCCAAAATACCCTTCACTGACCCATGCCTCCGTAATGCAAACAAAATCTGGTTCCTCCTCAGCAACATAACACTTCAGCTCATCAAATTTGGAACGGATACTCTGAGCATTAAACATCATACACTTAACAAATGCTCCATAACCACCTTTGGCTTTTTTCATATTGAGGAGTTCTTTTATCATTAGATGAACTATAACTCTGTCCCCTTGAGTTGCTGCTGTCCCTATTTGCAGACTTTGACGTTCTATTGCCTTGGCTGACACTATTGGAATATTCATGAGTTGGCAATGCAATTTCATCCCTCCCCACCCCATTTCCTAGTTTCCCTGAAGGACATGCTCGTATACTTTGCCTAACACATGGACCCCCTTCTCATAAAAGTGCAAGCCATCCCTCTGATAGAGGTCCCACGATGCATAAAACCTGCTCCACTCGTCTACAAATGTAAAACCTAGCTCATGGCAGAGCTTTCCTACCCTGGCGTTAGCTGCCAGTGCCCTAGAGCTCCACTCAGGGAGGTTCTAGCCCTAGGCAAAATTGCTGTTACAATAACTCTATTGGTACCCTTCAGGGTGGCCAGAAGGGCCCTGTACTCCCTCAGAAGCTCCTCACTCCTAGTATGTCCTATGTTATTTACCCCTACATGCACTATGACTGTGTTAAACTGGTGATCACTGGTGACCTGTGCCACCGCAGGTACCAGGTCCTTCACCTTGGCACCAGGCCTGGTGATGCACCTCCTGTCCCTCCTACCTTTACAAAATACCCGCTCTAAATGTCGCACACGAGAGTCTCCTATGACCAGCACTGACTCCTTACTACTGCTATCCTGGGGGCAGTCATCCAATGCCTGGAACATATTTGTTGTTTCTATGCCTGCCCGCTGGGCCGGTCGGTTAGACTTCCTCCCGCTCCTACCACCTGCCACCTGCCACTCACTGGCCCTTTCCTTAGGTTCGCGTCTCCAAATCCTCCACCCCCTGACCTCATGCCACTTCCCCTCCTGTGACCTACCAGAACTACCCCTCCTCTGTTCACTATTAACACTCCCCTCTTGAGAGATTCCAGCCACCTCCACAGTAGGGGAAGCCTCAGCTACCTGGCCTGCGACCACCTGGGCATATGATGTCCCTGCTACGGAGTGACCCCTTGTTGCTTTATCTTGCCTACCCTGTGCAACAAGGGCAGCCTTGAGCTTGGAAACCTCTGCCTTAAGGGTCCTAATTTCTTCCTGTAGTGCCTGCATCCTGGTCGAAACCATTCTAAACGCTGCAGGTTATGCCTAGATTTAGATTCAAATTAACTCGCCAAACAACCGACAAAAAAGCTAACTATCATTCACTATAAATCGCTACCTCCTATACTGTCAGTTAATTATCTGAGTACCTCAAGAAAAGCATAAGCTATTAAACAATTGTTTGTTTTTTGTTTTGTTTTTGTTTTGTTTAAATTAAATAAATAAACAAGATGTATAATCTAATTGTCTTCCACACAAGTAGACAACTATATGAATATCCCTTTTGATATCACTTATGGCTTGACAGCAAAATGAACAGTCACACAGCACTTATGAATACCCCCAACTTACTACTAATTAAACTATCTTAAACTGCAACACCAAACACCCTATGCACACCAAAAAATAAATAAAGTATGTTAGGATAGTATGAATGTTGTCTAATGTACTTATGAAATCTACACACTTGTAATATCTCCTACTACAGAAATCGAAGCGTCGAGAATACGCCGAAAGCAAAGATGGCGCACAGCACTTATGAATACCCCCAACTTACTACTAATTAAACTATCTTAAACTTCAACACCAAACACCCTATGCACACCAAAAAATAAATAAAGTATGTTAGGATAGTATGAATGTTGCCTAATGTACTTATGAAATTTACACACTTGTAATATCTCCTACTACAGAAATCGAAGCGTCGAGAACACGCCGAAAGCAAAGATGGCGCACACGGCGGCGTCGCTAGGTTAATATAGTATAGTTTGCGTGCTACGAAAATGCTTATAAGATTTTAAAAAAACTAATGCAATATAATCACAGAAGTAATTGCTAAACACCTATACACAGCTTAGACTAAAGTACTGCCGGCGAACGTCCTTCCACCTAGACACCTGGCGGCAAACTCAAACTCTGGCACCTGGCGGCAAACTCATATAGAAGGCTGAGAGGAGATCTCATCGAGATCTTTAAATTTGTCCATGGTCTGGAGAGGGGATATCTTGGGGAATTGTTTGAATTCAACAGAAATTATGCAATTAGAGGTCATAAATTCAAAATTAAAGTTAACCACGGCAGAACAAGGTTAAGACAGACTTTCTTCACCAACAGGGTAGTAGAACACTGGAACCAGCTGCCAGAAAACATTGTCAGTAGCAGCACATTGAACGTCTTTAAAAACAGCATAGACAATCATTAGAAGAATAGAGGGCTTGCTTTTCAGTATTACAGGGAGGGCTGATTGACAGATTTGGTGGGCAACTGGTTCAGTGTACAGAGTGCAACCAAGAAGGGCCCTTGTGGCCCATAGTTGCACTAATCTTTTATGTCTATGTCTTTATGTGTGGGTGGAGCCTCACACATATGCACAATTGGCTTAAAAGCGTAATGTGTTGTGTCAGGTGGTCGGCGCAGCAGAGTGTGTCAAGCGGGTTAGTCTAACCTACCAGCTTATGGCGAGATCCTCGCGACACGGCTCCCAGCTCACATGCGAATTTAAACGTCGTCGGCCACTTGTGGTCGGCGACTGCAAAACACTCCTACAACACCGCATTCGCCAACATCAACAGAACACATGGACACAACGCAACTCAACACTACACGAATCCAACCACGCCCACGCAATAAAACCAACGATAGGCACGTGGAACACATCAAATCAGTCTCACCGACAAAAAGAGGTCATCCTCACTAGACTTGGAACCGGTTGCACAAAACTAACATAACCTCGATTAGAGGAGGACCAACACACAACACCTCACTGCGACACCTGCAACACCACGTTAAACATAGGCCACATCCTGCTAGACCGCAGTAGCTTTAGCTCTCAGAGACAGCCATGTAACACACGCCCTGGAGGGCCTCTGAAACTTACGCGCACTGGAGGGGGCGGATTCCGCCCCCTAAGATCTCGGTTCCCATTAAGTCTAGAGCAACGAAATCTACAGGGATGATGGGCACGATAGGTAACTATTGTGTGCAAATTTATTGACCTTAGGTCAGTATCTTCAAGGTCAAATGAGGTCAAAATAGCAAAATGTTCTGGCTTTACGTGGCTTGGCTTGTCATTGTTATGGATCGCTGTGATTGTATTTAAATGCTCCAGAATTGCCATTAATGATGTTTTGGACATTGCTAATGATGCAATGCATATACCAGATCCGCCATTTAACCTCAGGTCACCTATATAGGAGCACTTTATCATGTCATTACATGCTCCATTTACCGGAACCGGGCTGCCCACCTGACTGCTCCTTTGGGCGGCTCGAACAATCGGTTTCGCAAAGAAAGGAGTGAGATACATGAATTAAGTATAGAAACGCTTAGCCGCACAATGACAAACAGTAGATTTCCGGATGTGTAGGCAGTAACTTGCAAAGCGACATCAATCGCATGCCAGTCATTTCCATTTGTGACAACATTCCAGTTGACCAAGTTTGGTTCCATTAGCCTGTCACGATGACCTCGGCGACCTAACATGACTTTTAAATTATGTAGCATAACAATATACATCAAACAAGTCGCTAGTGCTGTCAAGAACACTTCCCTTTTGCCAATGTACGGGAAGCGCATCAGCACCGATTTTTATGGTCCGGCCGTACTATTTAAAAAAAATTAACGGCCCATGATTTAAAAACGTGTCGGCCGATTTTCATTTTCTTGCTCTAAACAATGCGCGGTCATTTCTAAGTAGGTACGGAAAAAATGGCGTATATTTCCCGGTACATTATGGAGTTGTGTACGAAAAATCGGAGGGGTGGGCGGATTTCGCCCTCCACCCCTCCAGGGCGTGTGTTAACTTGTCATGAACTTGACCCGACTTGACCTCGGTGACCTGACATGACTTTGAAACAATGTAACATAACAATATACATCAAGCAAGTCGCTAGTGTTGCCAAGAACACTTCCTTTTTGCCAATATACGGGAAGCGCATCAGCGCCGATATTTGTAGACTGGCGCAAAATGTTTTTTTTTACTACCAACCCTTAACTCGAAAAATTTTCCGTCGATTTTCATTTTTCTTACATTAAACAACGCGCCGTTCATTTATTAGCATATATTTATATGCACAAACAATGGCGCATATTGGCCGGTATAATCTGGAGTTATCTGCGAAAAACCGGAGGGGCGGGCGGATTTCGCCCCCCCTCCAGGGCGCGTGTTAAGGCATTCTGCCAGAGAGAGGGCAACACCCCGTCGCTTCCATCGTTTCTCGGTGACAAACACGCAGAACTCATTAAATTGCTATTTGAATATCTGTATGCCACGGAACTAGCAGGAGCTCTCTAGGCAACACACCACCAACGTTCACGTCAACTTGTAATACATGACCGCGAAGCACACGTAGGAAATGCGTAGAGAGCCATCCACGCATGGCGTCGGACGTACATGAGCCGATTTGCTTCCCAGTTATGAATAATTGGCTACCTAGCGGTGCCATCGGAGGTAGATGAGCTGACTTGCTTCAGGAAAACATAGAAACTTAAATTAAAAACAAAAATAGTAGCATAACGTAAAACGACTACCCAGAGGAGCCATCGGACGTAGATGAGCCGATTGGCTTTCCGACTCAACGTAAATGGCTACCCAGAGGAACAGCGGGCGTAGAAGAGCCGAATTGTCGAACACCGTACTAACACAACTGACAACCCTGCACTGTATGCTTAGACTAACTAACTACTAACAACTAACACGTGACAGCCGGCGTGAGACGCGGTGTAAACAATTGCCTCCTTGTCCGCATCGTAAAAATTCCACGGTCCTCTTCGATAGGAGCAGGCTAAAGCCGGCACCCTGGCAAAATCAACTCGACACTCTCGAAACACCCCCAACCCAACCCAAACCACAAATTATTTTGTGGAGGAGAAAATTACAATTAAAACCAGTTAGACATCAGGGAGACGTCCCCAGCCCAGCCCCCTGCCTTCAGCACCCGAAAACTTCGCACAAAGTATAACGTAAATGTCCACTTGCCTGTACCTTGATCGTAGTACTCGCTTTCATAGATATATATGCAATGTGTCCCTTTAAAGGCGGCGCAAATGATTTGTATGGTCCGGCACGCCTAAAAATCACTCTTCCCTCCCCTCGTGGTCGGTGGCCACACTGCCAGTACCAACAGTAGCCGCTAGGGTTCTGTAAGTTGGTGAATCCCACCGAGTGGCCTCCGTTTCAGCCCCGGGCTGCGCACAGCCATACTGCAACACAGCTCAACACAATCTGTGGCGCAAGTCAGGGCGCATGGGCGGCCTCAGGGGCGGCATGCACGCGGCCAATAACGGCGGAGGCGTGGTCTCTACAAGTATTTGCAAACTGTTTGTGATGCGTTGTTTCTTTTGGGCGATGGAGAAGTCTGGGATGAAAATGCACCAGAAATAACTTTAACGAGATGGTGGCACAGGCTGCAATATAAGTGATGTTTCGAAGCATGTTGCGTCCATATTGTCATGAATGAATAAACAGGAGAATAAACAGTATGAATGCATGTATGAATGAACAGGGGAATGAACAGCATGAATGCATGTATGAATGAACAGGGGAACACGTGAACCGCCAATGTCTGTGAGAGCATTAGCTACTGCGGCTGCCCAGCAGATAGTTGTAAGTGTTCAGTGCGCCGTAATGCTGACCGATAGCCGGAAGGGACGCCTTGTGCCTGATGGATCAGGGAGTTCCATAGAAGGACCACAGAAGAAGTGGGAGTTACTCGCCAAACTGTCAGACTTCCGTCAAAACGATAACGATGAGACTTCCGTGGAAGGAGGGACAGGATTTCAGTCAAGAACGAAGACATGCGGAAGGAAATTCGTGACTGCTCCGGAAGAGGGCGAGGCGGTGCTGTCGGGGTAAGCATAGTTGCTGACATCGCAATATAGGCATATATTGCTATCCCCAATGACGTAGAAGCTATTACAACGTCTATTCATCGGGCCGCTATCACGGAAAACCATGAGGGTGAGGGTGGGATTGGGGCTCTCGAAGCCCCCTCCGCCTAATTATATATATATATATATATATATATATATATATATATATATATATATATATGATACATGCTGACGCTTTATTTCAGAATCCATTTGGTATGCTTTTTGCATACCATTAATAATGAGGAATATGTAAGCCGGGTGAAACCACTTCTTCATTCCGATATTCTCCTAACCATGTCAATTTATTATCAAGGCCAATTGAAGCCCGTGCCGCGTTTCGACACAGTCTTAATGTACCGTGCTGGAAGAAGTAGGCATGCATCAGGGCTCTTTTGATTGTGTGGAATCGTGAGTTACCTTCGGCAGCATCCGCCATGTGCATTGCACCTTGCAAAGTGATGTAGGTAATGACTGAGAGAAATTTCCCCCGCATATTTGTTGTATAGAGTACAAATTCCAAATCGACCTTGCACATTGCTCACGATCGTGATATTTCTTGTTCGATTACGTTTTCGTACGTATGCGACACACCTTACATCTTAATCCGCGCCGTCTTTCCGGTCAAATCCTCCCACCCCGTCTGGGGGAGGGGGGGGCGGTTGAAGACCCCATAAAATCCAAACTAAGCATCGCACGAAAACGAAAGAGGTGGCATCGGAAAGCGCTTGACGAATAGGTTTCGGGAGTAGATTAGGGAATTTGGAGTAGATTAGGGTTGCAGTGAACGGGCTGCAGTGCGCATTCAATGACCCTAAGTAAATGCCTTCGGGGTCAAATGAGGTTGACCGGGTGGGCAACGCGCCACGCCTCCGCGCCGACGAAACCTTTGTGTCGGCAGCCAGTTGGTTCATTTTGCACCGCTACAGTCGCCATATTTATCAACTGATTTGACCAATCATTCTTACATGCGGTGCACTTCCCAATTTTAAACCAATTCACACGATTTGATTACGACATTCTTGCCCGTTTATGAGATGTCGTCCAAAATATGAGGGGTGGGCGGAATCCTCTCCACCTGAAGCTCGTGCTGATCTTGAAAAGTGGGGCATACATATGGACACAAATGATGGAACAGAGCGCGCTAAATGTCGGGCTGATGCACATCAGGACCTTACGAGACAGCCTACATGCTCAGATGTGTCAAATGGCTGCGCACGAACACGAATTTGGACTACCGGAATGTATTCGTATTAACCTGTGATCAGCAAACGTGTTTGCGTGTGATCAGACCAGATAGTCACGGCAACTTTATTGCCGTCGTATTAGCATGCACACACGACGCGCTGTTACAACAACGCACGTTTGCGTTGCACAGATACGCGCTCTTTCGTGGCCGGGGAAATCTCCGTTATCAGTACGGATTACTCACCAGCATTAATAATGGGCGCTAAATTATCACACTTTGGTCGAAGCGCCCTTAAACTCAAATAACTAACTAACCAACCAGCACTAAGATCTTCATGCCGAGTCGTCAATGCCGGGCCGGTTAGGCCATGTAACACCCCTCAAGGATAAACCCCTTTGCTTCTGAGGTCGGGGCGCTGCCGCTGCCTGAGATGCTGCTGTGTTGAGGCTCAGGAGCACCTCCGCCGCCAGAGGTGTGAGAGAACCAACCTGGCTGCTGTGGCGACTGGCCGAGAACACGTAAACTGTTTGGCCGCCACCTCTTCACGCGCCAAACACCGGCCGGTGGGGCGGGGGGGAGCGTGCTGCGCAGCTCCGGGAGTGGCTGCCCGTCTGGCCGTCCACACCGACGGTCAGCGGGTCAGGGGACGAGCAGTCGAGCGGTCGGTGCCGCGGGTCACCGGGTCGGCGGGTCACCGGGTCGGCGGAGGGACGTTGTCGGCCGGCTGCAGCTGCACAGGTGAGACGAGCCTGCAGCTCTGCACAGGTGAGACGAGCCTGCAGCTCTGCACAGGTGAGACGAGCCTGCAGCTCTGCACAGGTGAGACGAGCCTGCAGCTCTGCACAGGTGAGACGAGCCTGCAGCTCTGCACAGGTGAGACGAGCCTGCAGCTCTACACAGGTGAGACGAGCCTGCAGCTCTGCACAGGTGAGACGAGCCTGTGACAGGTGAGACGAGCCTGCAGCTTCCGACAGGTAAGACGAGCCTAAATTATCGACAGGTGTGTCGATCTGACTGGCCCGGCAGCTCCGCGCAGTCAGAAGAACAGTTGGATTGCTACCAATTGGAGTGGCAGCTTGGGAATGTAGGCTGCTTATTGCGGCGACGTGGAAGCACGCACAGATCTCGCACAAGTCGACGATGGAATAATAAGCATGATAATTGTTGTACAACACACGAAATCCTGGAAGTACGCGAAGAATTAGGAACGTGCTCAGGCACAACAGCAGCCCCCTATCTGTGGGCGCGCCAATTTCACGGAACATATTCAAAAGATATGCCTACTCAATCCTGATCCATGCACCGGATAGGAAGATATTGTTGCGCCCCCCCCCTACATGTATTTTGTGTTGACCACCGGGGTACTGTTCGCGTCAGCACACCGCTACCGGATGTAGCTTACGGGTTGCCCTCTGTCGGCCTCATGCCGTAACATTGAAGATGTTCTCTCAGGTCATGGACGTCAAATGACGTCAGAAGAGAGAACACGTCAAGCAGCGTTTCGCTAAAGTCGCAAATTATCGGCATTTCCTTTCACTTATTGTTCCTAAATCACCAATAATATGACTAAGGTGACACCAATGATGGCTGGGTGATGGACAAACCAGCTAATTTATCTCCATCGGTCATTACATTTCCATCGTCATTATATTTCACTGATCTAACTCAACCTCAGATGACCTTCCTCGGGTTCAGAGTTGCTCTGAAATTAATTTTGACAATACAACTGTATTTGTCGTTTAATTTTACCCCTGGATGCTAGAACATAGTGTTCGGACGATGATTTGGAAACCTACAAGGTACGGCGAACATTTCGACCTCATGCTAGCAATGGGATGAACCGCTTACCTATGCGTCCAGATGCAACATATCCACGTGGTTAGTATCCATAGATATGGAGAAACACGATGGTGACACATTTGAAGCGCCCATCTGCTGCTGGTTTCACATATACGATAAAAAGTAAATATTCTCGTTCTTTATTGAAATGTAACGAAAGTGACCTAAAAGGTCAGCAATTGACCAAAATATATATTTTGGGTATCAATCGCGAGGTCTTGTGACGGGAAGCACGCTGATTTTTGCATGTCGCCAGCTCTTTCCGTTTGACACTTGTAGGGAATGGTGTGTTAACGCCCGCCCCTCCCCCCTCCGTGCATTAGCGTGTGGTAACGCTCGCCCGTTCGTCTGAAACACAGACTAATGGTGGAAGTAATTATAATAATGCTGACATAAACCTCATCCCAGCAAGCTAACTAGTCTGAAATCCCAGCAAGCTAACTAATCTGACATCCCAGCAAGCTAACTAATCTGAAGCAAGCTAACTAATAATAACTATCCCAGCAAGCTAACTAGTCTGAAATCCCAGCAAGCTAACTAATCTGACATCCCAGCAAGCTAACTAATCTGACATCCCAGCAAGCTAACTAATCTGACATCCCCAGCAAGCTAACTAATCTGACATCCCAGCAAGCTAACTAATCGGAAATCCCAGCAAGCTAACTAATCTGACATCCCAGCAAGCTAACTAATCTGACATCCCAAGCTAACATCCAAGGTGCCGAGATAGTCGTATGCATAAACTGTGCGTCACCAAGTTTCCAACAGAACTTCTCACAATGCATAAACAGATCTTGAACATGCTATCTATGAAGCCACTGCAGACCGGCATAACGCGAACTCCTCAGGGCTTGTAGAGGGTGGCCAACCCACGTGTCAACTTTATGGCCTACTGTACCCCTTTTCTGTCATTCGAAGTGTAACAGAAAAGTGGAAGGTGCGACCATGAAAAGCACTTGCGGCACTCTTTCCGTTTTCCACAGCTACTCTCACCGTGCCTATTTTTGGATCTCCAACCGATTTCCAACACATAGATAAATGCTTTTACCGCTTTGACGTCATACGATGTACGTCAGTGCAACTCGATTACAGCAAAGTCAGCCATCCAATCACCGTGCCTGTAGCGCTTCACGACTGACCATGATCACGACACGACTTCCACGGTCACCGTCCAAGTGAGATGCGGTCGATCGCCGGTAGTAGACTGGCTTGAACGCCGCACGTGCACCAGCGCTGCGCTCTTGCAGCGGAAGTGTGCACTTTGAGTGACACGGTCGCTCAATAGGTGGCGTGGCAATACACTAGACACAACAGACTAAATAATGCAATATTACGAGGAATTTGCAAACACTGGTAAGGTGATATTCATGTAACCGAGGGACATCCACAGATATGTTTCTTGGAAAAGACATCGAATTTGTCTGGCGTGTGCTATAAACGTAATTACGATATCATTGCCAGATTCATTGTGCATAAGTAACATAGGTATAGTAAAAGTAACACCTACCATGAACTCAAGTGCCGTCATGCTAGTTCATCACTAAGTTGATAGTGGTATGCTTGCACTCCTGCGCTAAATGTTCGGATGCTTTAATCCATCCCTATGCGCTGTTCCTTCTCAGTTGAAACGTGTAATTTTATGCAATTATTTGGGAAACTTGGCTTTATCCAAACACCAGCTATTGTGAGAACCCCTGGCGAATCTCCAAGCATCAGACTGGCAAAGAGCTGCTTCATTTTCTTCACCGCCATGACGCAACACAGATGTCATTTCAAGCGGTGCGACGTGCGTCAGCAACAATCGGAACCGGTCTGGCCCCAACGTGCGCTGGGCTCCCAATGGGGTGACCTGGTGTCGATGAAGCGCTACGGCAGACCAATCTGCAGTCATAAGGATTCCCCGCCGGAGACGACGCGTCGGCGACAGATGACGACACTTTACTCTCAGCCAGAGAGTAAACTCTCCGGATAGGGGTAGGAGATGCGCAGACGATTTTCACCAACGGTGTGAGGGTGAAAAATATCCGGGCATTAAGGGGGCCCTACCCGGCTGTTGAGAGTTGTCTTTACTTGGACAGGGGTTCAGCCTCTCAAGTCTATTCTCGTGCTGTGGGTTCACTCCTCACTATTTACTCTCAATGCATGGTCACTCGAATGGGCTCGAATGAATCGCTCAGCCAGTGGTCAGAAGGCTGGATTCCAGTCAACGACTGGCCAAAGCCTGTCATTGGGTCAAAGTAACCGAGAGATCACAGAACATGATCAGTGCTAGCTTCGTGTCGGGCCAGTTTCGGCCCAGTTTCAGCTCAGTTCAGCCCAGTTTCAGCCCAGTTCCAGCCCAGTTTCAGCCGAGCTTCAGCCCAATTTCAGCCCAGGGTCTTTGTACTGCGATCGTGTTTCTTCGGAAACATAGTATGTAGTCAACTGCAACCCCTCAATTAACATATGGGCCTATTTCGAACATCTAGCCGCGGACATCTTATAGCTCACCGTAATTACCGAACAGTACCTCCGGAATAGCAAGCGCCCGTCGCAGCCCAAACATTCCCAGCGGGTGGCTATCGATTGTGAATTCGAAAATGACGGGCGATACTTGTAGCGTAGATGGCACCACGGTAACGTAGAGAGATTCCTTCACTTATTCCACCCAAATGACTTGGCTGACATTGGGCTGATATTGGGTTGATATTGGGTTGATACTGGACTGATACTGAACTGACACTGAACTGACACTGGGCTGATACTTCGCTGACACTGGACTGACACTGGACTGACACTGAGCTGATACTTCGCTGACACTGGACTGACACTGGACTGACACTGGACTGACACTGGACTGACACTGGACTGACACTTGACACTGCGACACTGTGACTGACACTGGACTGACACTGGACTGACACTGGACTGACACTGGACTGACACTGGACTGACACTGAGCTGACATTGGGCTGTCCAATGTCAGTCAAGTGTCAGTCAGTGTCAGTCCAGTGCCAGCCAGGTGAGGTGCGCCGTAATGGGGTCAGTGTGGCCATGTCAGATTGCGTCGCTATTGCGTCGCTCCGATACCTGATTACATGGGCCATCGGTGGTTGGCAAATCAGCGCCAAAGCCGGACTCAACCCTCCCCCCCCCCCCCCGGCGGGATCGATTCGCCTCTGTGGAGCGAACCGAAAGTGGCGTCCCCTTGTCTTTGCTCCTCTCGCAGCTGAAGTGGTGTCACACGTGAACGGAGTTAGCTTCGGGTGAAGGATCTGAAATGATGGTGTCTGTTCAGTGCGATGCGATGCAATTCTCGCCATTGTTTCCTTCTACGCTTCGCAGCGACGTTTTTTAGAATCATGCGAGGAGCATTCTTGTGAAGCATGCACGCGCTATATCGCTATATTTGACGCCCGAGAGATTAATCCAGTCGCATGCCACTTTCTGTAGTCATGAGCAAAACGCACTGCAAAAGCATCACAAACTACATTCCAAAACTACATCCCAAAACTGCATCCCGAACTACATTTCAAAATTACTTCTCAAAACTAGATTCCAAATTGCATAGCACTACTACATCCTAAAGCTACTTCCAAAACTATGCACCGAAGCTACATTGCAAAACTACATTCCAAAATTAATGGGCGCCGAATTCAACCACGTGTGACACGTCGCGAAGAGAACTTAGGCGTAGTGATGTTGGTTCCCGTGCCCTCCCCGGATGAACCCTGGCACCGCCTTGCTCGCAGTCCACCGCCGTGTGTCGCTCCCCCTGGTGGCGCCTCTGCACGATTGCGGGGAATGGGGGAGGGGCGGTGGGTCGTCAGCCCCGACCCCGACGTCGACCCGCTGCCGTCATCCCAATGACGGCACTGACAATGGGATGAGCTGCGACAAGAATGGTGTAATCTCGGAATTGGTATAATCGGTGTGTGAATATACGTATGCTGGCCAGACACATCCAAGACGAGACGCAGTGCCGCCGAACGCGGCGTTGCTGGATGTTGCGGCCGGTCATCTTTCCAAGGTCACTCGAAGTTACTCACTCAACTGGATTTCGCATCCTTCGTCTTTTTGTTTTTGTCACATCTAGAGGCCAATTCGTGAGCTGAACTAAATTTTGCGTTTATTTCTTTCTCTGGGTTCAAAAAAGTGTTTTCGGGCGCCAGGTTTGGGTAGGCATGCTGTGCCGCCGTACATTTGATGGGTAGACTGTACCGCCGTGCACCCATCTGCCGGGCGGCGCAAGTCGGCAGGTGACCACGCAGACTTCAAAGGCAATCAACACCGGCACCCGGAAGGTATATCCAGCTCTGTTCTCACGAGGCGCACGGACGGACAAGTATGGAAGCAAAGCGGGACCGCAATGACATTACAAATCTGAAGTTATGATAGCAGAGTGTCTTTAAAAAAGTATGGAAGCCCGTATGGATTGTGGAGTGTGTAGTGCCTTGGGTTTTAATAAAGAGGTGCAAAAGTTCAGAATTAAAAAAAATCCGATATCAATTGCCCCAGACAGCATTTCTTTTAATCCGTCCCGTCTCGGGGGGTCTTCAACTGCCCCCCTCAGGTTTTTCGCGGATAGTGGACGAACGGCGCGCTGCAGCGCGCCCAAATTTGGCATACCTTTTCCCACATCAATTTGACATGCTGATTAAACATTTTTAGGTCAGGTCATCTATGATCAACGAGTTAGTCAAGGTCAAGTGAGGTCACCTCCAAAAAAGTTCAACCTGTCGTCACGCTTTAACGGATACAGATATTTTAATGAAACTTTCAGCGTTTGCTTATCTTTACGGATGCAACAAAACGTACAAGTTGAATTTTTCTCTTTTTTTTAGTTTTTGACTACATGCAAATTGTACGTATTTTCCATGTTACGGTTCGAATACAGGATTCTAGATAAAGTAAGCATTTTTTATTAGGGCAAGTTGACTTCCAACGTTTCTCGGCCTGCTCTACCCATTGGAAAAGGAAAATTAAAGAAAACTTGAAACTCAAAATTTTAAAATAAAATAAAAACAAAAAATTGGGGGGGGGGGGCAAACAAAATTATAGCCCTGGTCGATTTGGCTGTCCTTTTCTCACTCCAAATTTTTTTTTTTCATATATACCCAAAATGAACTCTCCAGAGTCAAAAACATAATGTAAGTCGTGAAAAGTCGTGAAAATCTAGCCCCCCCCCCCCTGGTGACGTCACTTTTGGGGGAAAACTTGTTTCGGGATGCACCCGGTCCCTACTCGTCGAGCGGTTTCCGATGACACCTCTTTCGTTTTCGTGCGATGCTTAGTTTGGATTTTAGATGGGGGTCTTCAACCCCCCCCCCCGAGACGGGGTGTGAGGATTTGACCGGAAAGACGGCGCGGGTTAAACGTTATGACTTCGTGTCGCACATGCATGCATAGTTCAAGTCTCCAACCGCAGCTCAAGGTTGCGACTCCAAAATATGCACCTTGGAGACACAAAAGAAAAAAAAACAAGGAGCAGCCTGCTGTATCTCGAGAGTAGACACGAAGGTCAAGTGCTACGCTTAGGCCCATATACTAGGTGCCCGGTCAGGTCACAGAGGTGACGTCTAATTTCAAAATTTTCAAGAGGACCTAAGTTTGGCAGTTTTAAATATTTTTAGTAAACAGATACTAACTGGGTATTCAGGGTCTAAATGTTCCTCAAAATACCTCAAAGTATAAAAATATGCAAACTTAGATCATCCGAGATCATTGTCCTGATGAGGTCACCAACCGATGTCTGGACACCCATCTAATTGTCAACCGGCCTAAAATGCCGAACCTAATCAGTGGTCCGGAGATGGGCGGGCACCTCTTATCAGACGAAACGCGTTTCGCTGGCGGCGAAACGCGTTTCGCTGGCGGCAAAACTCCTGCTGCCAGACAAATTATAAACGTACCATGCAGCTGACAGCTTCCCGCGATATATTTCACGATTTGTCCTATGCCATAACACATACACATTGCTTGAGGTGGCGGCACCACGCCATTTTTCACACACGGGACCGATCCCATGCTCACGTGACGTGCTGATTGAGTAAATGCATTCTGCAATTACGAGCAGTCTGTCCGGCGTGTATGGTCCACACTGGCTGACAATGGGCTGACACTGGGCTGACACTGGCTGACACTGGGCTGACACTGGGCTGATACTGGGCTGGCACTGGGCTGACACTGGGCCGGCACTGGGCTGACACTGGCTGACACTGGGATGACACTAGGTTGATACTGGACTGACACTAGGTTGATACTGAATTGACACTCAGATGACACTGGGCCGATACTGGGCTGGTACTGGGCTGGTACCGGGGCGGTGCTGAGCTGGCACTGGGCTGGTACTGGGCTGGCATTTGGTCGGCACTGGGCTGGCACTGGACTGATACTGGGCTGAAACTGGGCTGATACTGGGCTGGTACTGGGCTGGTACTGGGCTGGTACTGGGCTGGTACTGGGCTGGTACTGGGCTGGTACTGGGCTGGTACTGGGCTGGTACTGGGCTGGTACTGGGCTGGTACTGGGCTGGCACTGGGCTGACACTCATCTGACACTGGGCCGATACTTGACTGGTGGGCTGGTACTGGGCTGGTACTGGGCTGGTACTGGGCTGGTACTGGGCTGGTACTGGGCTGGTACTGGGCTGGTACTGGGCTGGTACTGGGCTGGTACTGGGCTGGCACTGGGCTGACACTGGGCTGATACTGGGCTGGCACTGGGCTGGCACTGGGACTGGTGACACTGGGCTGGTACTGGGCTGGTACTGGGCTGGTACTGGGCTGGTACTGGGCTGGATACTGGGCTGACACTGGACTGATACTGGGCTGAAGCTCAACTGACTCCGGTCTGACACTGAGCCGAGTGGATAGATGGCTTGTGGCAGTCGGACTGTCGCAGTCAGCTGTCTTGTCTCACGAGAGTGCTCTTTCCGAAGATTGGGTGCAATCCTGTTTGCGACTTTTGACAGCTCGCGGAAGCCACTGCAGGTGTGCTCAGCTTTCGTGACCATGTGAGGAGCCGTTCAACGAAAGCATCACGTCCCTCGATGGCGTCATTAAGAAATCTGACTTCATCTGCAAATTGATAAATATGTATCCATCGTGCTCGTGTTATTTGCTACCATCTGGTTCACTGAACCAATAGTGGCTGATGTCGATAGTGACATAAGTGAACCATGACTGGTCGTCTGTAAGATCATCTGTTTTAATTGCTCGTCTGCGAATGCAAAACCCATTCGCATTCTTCTGGCACCAGAATCGTTCTCAACAACTGTGCGGTGATTATTTTCGTCCAGGGATCTACTTTTCAGTTGCAGATTGAAAAACACTGCCGCCCTGATTTCAAAGGTGCCATGTCTTCCATGGCTCCTTTGCCGCAGAAGCCATCGAGTGGTGTGTGAAGGCTTGTTATATATTATATCACATAAATATTATGAGTAATAGTACAATACATGTGTATGACAACTATGCATTATATTAGTAAGTATGGACGGGGATGGCCGAATGGTTAAGGTGCTGGGCTGTGGGTACCAAAGGTCCCGGGTTCGACACTGGCGCCTCTCAGGACATTTCCAAATCCTGAGCCCACCGACGAAACAGTGTGGGTGGCGCCATTAGCCATGACTGTGCAGAAAGTGCGTCGTGAACCACCTAATAAACGAACAAACAATATTAGTAAGTATTTTAATATACGCATATATGTGCCAACAGTCATTCAACATTTTCTTCACCAGAAAAGCTGAAGAGTTTTGCCATCCCACGTCGCCGCTAAACATGGGGGAAGGCAAGTCGACGTTCGTACAACGATGCAATATTCATCCCTTCCCTGAGCCACGAAGTGCCGAGAACTTGCAGCGTTAGCAGGTGGCTCAATTCAGATGCGATGTGCGGGACCCAGCAAATCAAGGCGCATCAGAAGCTTTTGAGCCATGTAGCATGCAGACTGTAGCTTGTGTAGACTGTAGACTGTAGCTCACGTAGACTGTAGCATGTAGCATGCAGCTTTTGAACCATGTCGACTGGATGCAACCCTGCAAAAGACAGGCAGGGCTCTTGCAACAACTTACACAATAAAAGTCCTGTTAGAGCCCGGGGAGTGAGACTTACACCGAGCGCAGCATTCAGCATTCCCTCCACTGAGTCCCGAGGTCCGAGCATATGAAACGCCGTTTACATAGCATAGCACTATAGATGCCGCTGTTGATATAGATTGCGATGACGTCCTATAATCACCGCTCCAGTGCCACACGTACCAGAGAACACAACACAGGTGACAAGTAGCTCTGCTTCTGCACATCTGATACAAGCGTTTGGAGAAGGATGCTCTTCTCTTCCATTTAGACGCACATATGTTGGCGTACTGAAATACGATGGCGCGTTCTCCGTGGAACAAAGTTGTTTATCTGGAAGTTCCGCGTAATGACTAGCCTCCTGCTCCCAGACAGCTCTTGCATTCGGCACCGAAGTAGTCAAGATGTTGATGCAAGACACGTTCGACCTTTTGGCCACTGCATCGCACAAAATTCCTATCAGCACCACAACATCAGTCACATCGGTTATCGTCGATCTCAAGATTATACAGTACAATTTATAAATATGTATCCATCGTGCTCGTGTTATTTGCTACCATCTGGTTCACTGAACCAATAGTGGCTGATGTCGATGGTGACATAAGTGAACCATGACTGGTCGTCTGTAAGTTCATCTATTTTAATTGCTCGTCTGCGAATACGAAACCCCTTCGCATTCTTCTGGCACCAGAATCGTTCTAAAAAACTGTGCTGTGATTATTTTCGTCCAGGGATCTACTTTTCAGTTGCAGATTGAAAAACACTGCCACCCTGATTTCAAAGGTATCTATGGCTCCTTTGCCGTAGAAGTCATCGAGTAGTGTGTGAAGGCTTGTTATATATTATATCACATAAATATTATGAGTAATAGTACAATGCATGTATATGATAACTATGCATTATTTTAGTAAGTAGGGACGGGGATGGCCGAGTGGTTAAGGTGCTGGGCTCTGGGTACCAAAGGTCCCGGGTTCGACACTAGCGCCTCTCAGGACATTTCCAAATCCTGAGGCCCACCGACGAAACAATGTGGGCGGGGCCATTAGCCGTGACTGTGCAGAAAGTGCGTCGTGAACCACCTAATAAACAAACAAACAATATTAGTAAATATTTTAATATACGCATATATGTGCCAACAGTCATTCAACATTTTCTCCACCAGAAAAGCTGAAGAGTTTTGCCATGCCACGTCGCCGCTAAACATGGGGGAAGGCAAGTCGACGTTCGTACAACGATGCAATATTCGTCCCTTCCCTGAGCCGCGAAGTGCCGAGAACCTGCAGCGTTAGCAGGTGGCTCAATTCAGATGCGATGTGCGGGACCCAGCAAATCAAGGCGCATCAGAAGCTTTTGAGCCATGTAGCATGCAGACTGTAGCTTGTGTAGACTGTAGACTGTAGCTCACGTAGACTGTAGCATGTAGCATGCAGCTTTTGAACCATGTCGACTGGATGCAACCCTGCAAAAGACAGACAGGGCTCTTGCAACAACTTACACAATAACAGTCCTGTTAGAGCCCGGGGAGTGAGACTTACACCGACCGCAGCATTCAGCATTCCATCCACTGAGTCCCGAAGTCCGAGCATATGAAACGCCGTTTACATAGCATGGCACTATAGATGCCGCTGTTGATTCGGTATAGATGGCGATGGCGTCCTATAATTACCGCTCCAGTCCCACACGTACCATAGAACACAACACAGGTGACAAGTAGCTCTGCTTCTGCATATCTGAGACAAGCGTTTGGAGAAGGATGCTCTTCTCTTCCATTTAGACGCACATATGTTCGCGTACTGAAATACGATGGCGCGTTCTCCGTGGAACAAAGTTGTTTATCTGGAAGTTCCGCGTAATGACTAGCCTCCTGCTCCCAGACAGCTCTTGCATTCGGTACCGAAGTAGTCAGGATGTTGATGCAAGGCACGTCCGACCTTTTGGCCACTGCATCGCACAAAATTCCTATCAGCACCACAACATCAGTCACATCGGTTATCGTCGATCTCAAGATTATACAGTACTTCCACTGGCGGTGATATTTAACTCGTTCTGTTCATTTGGTGGTTCACGACTCACTTTATGCACATTGACGGCTAATGGCGCCGCCCACACTGATTCGCCGGTGGGCCGCGGGATTGGGAAATGTCCTGAGTGGCGCTAGTGTCGAACCCGGGACCTTCGGCACCCATAGCCCGACACCTTAACCACTCGGCCATCCCCGCCCCATTTAACTCGTTCACTGTGTGAACGAGTTAAATGGGTTAAACGAACAATGCCTGGGGTGACTTGTTGTTTAGTCCTGGGTTGAACTGTCGTGTCAAAGTGTGACTATGATTACAAATTCTGCACCGTGATATATATATATATATATATATATATATATATATATATATATATATATATATATATATATATATATATATATATATGTATATATATATATTTACATATATGCATATATGCATATACATAAGGAAAGATAAAAGTAGACAGTCATGAACGAACAAAGAATAAATCTCACGGCGATTACCCGACATTTTTCGGCTAGACAAAGCGTGGTGTGGTATCTGACTGAAGCGCACTTCTTGGAAATGTGGCTTAGGAACATTTATTCACGGCGATGCTGAGAACAGACATACCAAGAGGAAGTCTTTGTACCTTGCTGTACTTTGTACCTTACCGGCCTCGAAGGAACCGTCATGTACTACTGTCCGTAACAGGGGTGGATTTAGGGATTGTAATGGGGGGACGTGTCTCGAGGGACACCACTTCCAAAGTGAGTACCCGGAGAAGCGGCGTTGCCTTCCGGTGTGCGCGTCTGGCCGAAAAAATTAGAGGGGGAGCACTTGAGCCTTCCCGGAAGGGCACTTTTTCCTCTCAGAGGGGCGCCACTGGCAGCAAATAATCGAGTCGTGGATGGGGAAGGGGGTGGACTCGAGCCTTACTCTGGTGGCTCCTTTTCCTGGCCGGGGTCCTCCACCTTCCCTTTTGTGGAGGGGTACATACCTTCAGTGCCCCTTCTAACCGCCCCTGGGCTTTGATCAGACCTGTTTATTGATGACCGATCACTTTGACGAGCTTGACATTGCGAACACCAAATCTGTTGCATCACGTGGCAGGTGGGCATACTAATAGGCGGAGCCGGTAAGCAGGTGGAAGAATCAGTAATGCCCAGGGACGTCGAATATACCATAGGTTTGCGGAATATGTACATTTTGCCTCGATTATGTACTATATTTTAGTACCAACTCAATATACACTTTCTCAATACAAACCGGGAGCGTTGCCATAGCAACCAAATGCAACTGCAGGACCTCCGTGTTGGTTTACCTGCCATTCACATTATCCGACACCCGCCATTTTAAAACATTCTAGAAAATTAGAAGCCG
Source organism: Imbricaverruca yamaguchii (assembly GCA_034440575.1). NCBI lineage: Eukaryota > Metazoa > Arthropoda > Thecostraca > Neoverrucidae > Imbricaverruca > Imbricaverruca yamaguchii. The sequence continues at coordinate 731,096 of JAOTOL010001448.1, forward strand.
TCGGAACATTTCGGACCGTAAAGTTGCCAGTTTGTTGAATTGCGAACACCACAACCGTGGCGGCAGACCGCGTTTAATGGTCTTGTGGCGAAGTCCTTATTGAGCTTGTGCTATTATAATTATTGCAATTGTCACGAATATTCTGGTTTGGCGTGGTGCTTACAGACATTAGCGAAGGATTTCGTGTGTGTAAAAGGTGGCACTCTAGCCAGGCGCCACCTCTATTTGCAATACTGACCAGCGAAGTACCTGGATGCGACTTGGGCTCGTGCAAATCCATCAAATTTGCCTCGTAACTTGCATACTTGACGAACAAACTGACGTGAAATTATACTAAACAAAGAACTAATTTGTATTTCCAACAGCATCTATCGTCAATATAAAACATCCACGGGAACTGCGCAGCTCTGAACCATGGCGCTTCCAGCGCGAATCTCACACCGTTCGAATCACACCAGCCGCCGACCGCTCGGCGGTATCATAACACCCCACTGACGGCCCACGCAGGCCCAACTGGAGGTCATGAGCGGATATACCGGCCGGCCGCCCACAAACGCAAACGCCGACCTGGGCCGCCCTGAAGCAAATACCGCCTCGGGCCGCGGAAATTGCCTGGAAATAAACCGATACGTGGCCGGCGCGCCTGTTGATTCAGCGGCTACGCGGCCAGCCAGGGGGATGTTGACAGGGCAGTGGCGACGTGGTGATGGCGATGGTGGTGCGGTGATGTGTTGATGTGGTGGCGATGGTGATGGTGATGGTGATGGTGATGGTGATGGTGATGGTGATGGTGATGGTGATGGTGATGGTGATGGTGATGGTGATGGTGATGGTGATGGTGATGGTGATGGTGATGGTGATGGGAGGTGTGGTGATGGTGATGGTGATTGGTGATGGTGATGGTGATGGTGATGGTGATGGTGATGGTGATGGTGATGGTGATGGTGATGGTGATGGTGATGGTGATGGTGATGGTGATGGTGATGGTGATGGTGATGATGGTGATGGTGATGGTGATGGTGATGGTGATGGTGATGGTGATGGTGATGGTGATGGTGATGGTGATGGTGATGGTGATGGTGATGGTGATGGTGATGGTGATGATGATGGTGATGGTGATGGTGATGATTATGGTGATGGTGATAGTGATGGTGATGGTGATGGTGATGGTGATGATGATGTGGCGATGGTGCTGCGGTGATATGGTGATGTGACGGTGATGATCGGGTAGTGATTGTGATGGAGGTGTGATGATGTGATGGAGACGAGATTGCAATGTGCTGTGGTAGTGTGGTGATTGTGCTAAACCTTAGTGAAGCAGTGATTGTAATGGTGATGTGATGATGTTATGGGGACGCAGTGATGTGGTGATGGTGATGGTGATGTGATGATGTGATGGGGACGCAGTGATGTGGTGATTGTGATGGTGATGTGGTGATAATGTTGTTGGGAAGCAGTGCTGTGGTGATATGATAATTTGATGTCGATGTGGTGATGAGGGCATTGAGAATCAGTGATGAGGTGATTGCAATGCTGAAGTGATAATGGTGTTGAAATGCAATGATGTGGCGATTGTGATGGTGATGTGGTGATGGTGATGTGGGGACGCAGTGATGTGGTTATTACAATGGTGATGTGGTGATGCCACTGTAGGAACGCAGTGATGTGGCGAATGTGATGATCATGTGGTAATGATGCTGTGGTGATGTGGTGATTGTGCTGGTGATGTATGTACAATACAATATGGACAATGTATTGCCAATATAGGCCATGTATTGCCAATACATACAATGTATTCACAATGCACACAATATATTGACAATACAACAATGTATTGACAGTGCAGACATTGTATTGAATGTTTGGCTTTCAGCTTGGTTGGAACACATTTCTTATTGGTAAACCATGGCGGCGGTAGAACAACACATCTGTTTTCATGTGACCCGTGTTTCGTTCGGCTCACCCCCCCCACCAGCTCATCTGACCAACCTAAACCGCCCGTCGCATCGCGCTGACGGCTTACATGATGAAGTTGTTCGTGGCCGTGTTTTGAAGGGCCGGCGACGCGCACCCGGCAGCCGAGAGAAGACAGGGCGGCTGGTGCTGGAGCCCAACAGGTGGGAGGTGATGACTGCCACGGCAGCCGCCACTACGGCTGGTACTACAGCTGTCACTACGGCTGCCTCTGCGGCTGCCTCTACGGCTGGTACTACAGCTTCCCCTGCAGCTTCCCCTACGGCTGCCTCTACGGCTGCCTCTACGGCTGGTACTACAGCTGTCACTACGGCTGCCTCTACGTCTGCCTCTACGGCTTGTACTACAGCTTCCCCTGCGGCTTCCCCTACGGCTGCCACTACGGCTGGCTCTACTTCTGCCACTACAGCTCCTCCCACAGCTGTCACTACGGCTGCCTCTACGACTGGTACTGCAGCTGCCCCTGGAGCTGCCCCTACTGTTGTCCCCGCGGCTGCCGCTCCGGCTGCTACCACTGCTGCCCCTATGTCTGCACCTACGGATGCCCCCACTGCTGGCACTGCGGCTGCCCCTACGTCTCCCACTACGGTTGCTCCTACGGCTGTCCCTACAGCCGCCACTACAGCTCCACCTACGTCTTCCCATACGGCTTCCCCTACGGCTTCCCATACGGCTTCCCCTACGGCTTCCCCTTCGGCTTCCACTACGGCTGCCCCTGCAACCACCCTGGCGGCGGCACTGGCGTGGCTGTGCGTGGCCGCGGCTGCCCGCGTGCAGGAGGTGCCGGTGGTCGACTGGACGCGCATCAACGCCACGGCCTACGGCGCCGTCGGCAGAGGCATCGGCTGCGCCAACCACCAGACGTGCCAGCGCGCCTCCTCACCGAGCAACCCTCGTCTGCTCAACTTCATCCAGTGAGTACGACGGCGACGGGAGGGCGCGGGTGGCGTCAAAGTCAGTGGAGCCAATGTTAGTGGCGCCAAAGGTCAGTGACGCCAACGTCAGTGGCGCCAATGTCAGTGGCGCCGAAGTCAGTGGCGCCAATGTCAGTGGTACAAATGTCAGTGACGCCAATGTCAGTGGCGCCGAAGTCAGTGGCGCCAATGTCAGTGGTACAAATGTCAGTGGCGCCAATGTCAGTGGCGCCGAAGTCAGGGTGGCCAATGTCAGTGGTACAAAGAGTGGCGCCAATGTCAGTGGCGCCAATGTCAGTGGCGCCAATGTCAGTGGTACAAGGTCAGTGGCGCCAATGTCAGTGGCGCCAATGGTGTGGCCGTTGCCAAGATCGCCAAGGCAGTGGCGCCAATGTCAGTGGTACAAAGGTCAGTGGCGCCAACGTCAGTGGCGCCAATGTCAGTGGCGCCGAAGTCGGTGGCGCCAATGTCAGTGGTACAAATGTCAGTGCCGTGACAGCTGTGGATGTCGCACTACGCACTCAGACGCCGTGAGATCAGCTGACTATACTTAATCGAACGCAATCTAACCTATCCTACCTGACCTAACACAATTTAACCTGACCTAACCTAACCTATTTTAGCCTAATCTAACCGATCAGACATGGCCCTGCCCTCTGGGCACTCGCTCTACATGTCCCGGTGAATGATTCACCGACATTGGGGACAACATGTTGCTTATGCGGAGGACTATTTTGCGTCAATGGCGCACACACGAACTTTCTCAAAGGCCTTTCAGCTTTCGAGCGTGTTCGCCGGCATCGGGATGCATCGCCGGATCCCGGTGCGCTTACATCATTCGGCGCACCTTTGCAAATTCAGTGGCGTCCTTTCAGGCATCCTTGCCAACCTTTCAGACAGGAAAGTCCCTAGTTAGGTCTTGGATGCCATTTCGGCGATCTGAGCATCTTTTCCTAAAGCACATCCGTATGATCAAGTACCCGTACGATTGTAATGGCTGGCCGACAGGTTCTTCCACACACAATGCTTCTGCGACGACGACTGCATCCGCTACGGGGACTGCTGCCTGGACATGGCGAAGCAGAAGTGGGCCGAGCGAGGCAGCCAGAGCTGGAGCTGCCAGCCCCTGCAGGATCTTGTGAGACGGCTGCGGCATGTCCGTCTGTCTGTCTGTCTGTCTGTCTGTCTGTCTGTCTGTCTGTCTGTCTGTCTGTCTGTCTGTCTGTCTGTCTGTCTGTCTGTCTGTCTGTCTGTCTGTCTGTCTGTCTGTCTGTCTGTCTGTCTGTCTGTCTGTCTGTCTGTCTGTCTGTCTGTCTGTCTGTCTGTCTGTCTGTCTGTCTGTCTGCCTGTCTGTCTCTCTGTCTGCCTGTCTGTCTGTCTGTCTGTCTGTCTGTCTGTCTGTCTGTCTGTCTGTCTGTCTGTCTGTCTGTCTGTCTGTCTGTCTGTCTGTCTACATGCCCTACCTCATACTACGTCTATCTGGGCTAGCTCATACTGTGCGATTGTTACCACATGCTGTGTCATTGTTACCACATACCGTTCCATTTTTTACTTATACTGTGCCATTGTTATCCCATACTGTCCCATTGCGAAAAGCTGTCTCAGAATAGCGTCATATGGGGCGGTGCGACACAAACGAAGACACGCCGTCCAGAGCAGTTAGGACAATCGGCTGGGGTCACGTGAGCGGCACGACTTAGTGTTGTTACGCAGTGTTCATCGTCACGTGACCGAGGTCACGTGATCGACTCGTGGCATCCTCCGGGCTGCTGTTCTATGGCCGCTCAAGGCCGCACTGTTCGCACAAGAATATTTCCGGTTTCATTCGCCCGAGTGAACGCCATGAAGTCAAGCATGTTCATCATAATGCGAAAGGTATGGATATGCATTCGTATCCATGCATTGGTGCCTGAACCCACTCAGTCGTACCTGTACCCACACAGTCGTACCCGTACCCACACAGTCGTACCCGTACCTACACAGTCGTACCTCTATCCAAACAGTCGTGCCCTCTACCCACACATTCGTACCTGTACCCACACAGTCGTACCTGTACCCTCTCAGTCGTACCTGTACCCACTCAGTCGCACCTGTACCCATACAGTTGTACGAGTACTTATGCCCACACAGTCATACCTGTACCCACACAGTCGCACCTGTACCCACACAGTCGTACCTATACCCACACAGTCGTACCTGTACCCACTCAGTCGTACCCGTACCCACACAGTCGTACCCGCACCAACACAGTCGTACCTGTACCCACACAGTCGTACCTGTACCCACACAGTCGTACCTGTACCCACACAGTCGTACCTGTACCCACACAGTCGTACCTGTACCCACACAGTCGTACCTGTACCCACACAGTCGTACCTGTACCCACACAGTCGCACCTGTATTCCCACGGCTGTACTGTACCCACACAGTCGTACCTGTACCCCACAGTTGTACCTGTGCCCTCACAGTCGCACCTGTACCCACACAGCTGTGTAACCTGTACCCACCAGTCGCACCTGTACCCACACAGTCGTCCTGTACCCACACAGTCTGTACCCTGTACCAACACGTCTATGTACCCACACAGTCGTACCCTGTACCCACACAGTCGTACCTGTACCCACACAGTCGTACCTGTACCCACCAGTCGTACCTGTACCCTCACAGTCGTACCTGTACCCCACACAGTCGTACCCTGTACCCCAGTTCCAGTCGTATGTGTACCCTCACGGCTGTGCCTGTTCCCCAGTCGTATTGTACCCCACAGTCGTGCCTGTACCCACCCAGTCGTATGTGTACCCTCACGGCTGTGCTTGTTCCCAGTCGTATGTGTACCCTCACGGCTGTGCTTGTTCCCACCCAGTCTACCTCTCTTGTACCCACACAGTCGTACCTGTACCCTCACAGTCTGTACCTATGCCCACACAGTCGCACCTGTACCCTCACAGTTGTACCTATGCCCACCCAGTCGTACCTGTACCCACACAGTCGTACATGACAATGCAGTCGTACCTGCACCCACACAGTTGCACCTGTACCCTCACGGCTGTGCCTGTTCCCACCCAGTCGTATGTGTACCCTCACGGCTGTGCTTGTTCCCAGTCGTATGTGTACCCTCACGGCTGTGCCTGTTCCCACCCAGTCGTATGTGTACCCTCACGGCTGTGCCTGTTCCCACCCAGTCGTATGTGTACCCTCACGGCTGTGCCTGTTCCCACCCAGTCGTATGTGTACATGGTGGCGTCTTGCCCGGCGGCGTACGAGGACGGGCAGGTGCGGCGGCTCTGCCAGAGGAACGTGTCTCACGACCAGTATATCCACATGCTGGACATCCCCGTCTACAGCAGAAACACCTCCATCATGTACAGGTGAGATGCATCACCTCCATCGTGCATAGGTGAGATACACCACCTTCCATCATGTGCAGCTGAGATGCACTTCATTCAATGATGTATAGGTGAGATACACCTCCTTCCATCATCTACATGTGAGATTCACGACCTTCACCATGGGCATGTGAGCTGCACTATCTGAACTCTAGGCGCTCATTTTTCACGAACAAAAAAAATGCAGCTGCACTAATGAAATCAAGTGAAAATCGATAACCGACGACATGCTAATTGACGTGTGATTTTCCCGTGTCAGCATCATCGTCGTTATCATCGACATCGGCATCATCATAACGTTTATTGTAATCAGTATTACGATTCTGTTGACAATTTTGTGTGAGTCATTCTTGTATGGTGTCGCATTATTTTATTTTTATTTTGTTATTTTCTCCATATCACCACTCGATACTTATACTTTCAAACCCCGGGTCTTAGTTTTCAAGAGACGCAACTCTCGGCACGTTGTGCCATCCCACATATTGATCCGTACCTGAGCCGTCTGCTGACTTCGTGTACATATCCGGTCATGGAGCTCGCGGTGCGCTGCGACCTGGACACGGAGCAGGGCGCCAACTATCCACCGGTATGGACACAGAGCAGGGCGCCAACTATCCACCGGTATAGACACAGAGGAGGGCGCCAACTATCCACCGGTATAGACACAGAGGAGGGCGCCACCAGTCCATTGGGACGGACACAGAGGAGGGCGCCAACTATCCACCGGTATAGACACAGAGGAGGGCGCCAACTATCCACCGGTATAGACACAGAGGAGGGCGCCAACTATCCACCTGTATATACAGAGCAGGGCGCCAACTATCCACCGGTATGGACACAGAGCAGGGCGCCAACTATCCACCGGTATGGACACAGAGCAGGGCGCCAACTATCCACCGGTATGGACACAGAGCAGGGCGCCAACTATCCACCGGTATGGACACAGAGCAGGGCGCCAACTATCCACCGGTATAGACACAGAGGAGGGCGCCAGCAGTCCATTGGGACAGACACAGAGGAGGGCGCCAACTATCCACCAGTATAGACACAGAGGAGGGCGCCAACTATACACCGGTATAGACACAGAGGAGGGCGCCAGCAGTCCATTGGGACTAACACGGAGCAGGGGGCCAGCAGTCCATCGGGACAGACACAGAGGAGGGCGCCAGCAGTCCCGGCACAAGTAATTCCACCACCCCACATGAAGGCGACCTACGGTTCCGAGGCCCACCGGTTGCACATATTAGATCCATCAATCCTCACCCATCATGCGAGACAGATTGAAAGCCTCATAGAAAGAGAGCTGACGATCGCGAGAGAAGCTGCCGTGTTCACAGTTCAACCAGCAATGTATAGCGGAAAACCTCCTCCCAAGGTATGTTTAGCATATATTTATATATATTTTCGTGTGCATACCTTTATAGAGATGCCTATACTGATATGCCAAACATGACAATTTGTAGCTTCAGAGTTGTAAAGGATGCGATGGAAATATCCCCAAGTGGTAAGAAATGCCCTTCCGGAATGATTCAAATGAATCTACATCCTGATCAAACTAATTATTATGGGAAACTACTGCTACTACTTCTAGCAATGCATCCCTGGTTTGCATATAAGTCAGACCATGTCTGGTTTGACGTTGCACATAGTTCTCAGTTGTTGTTGTTATTGGGGTTTTGGGGCGCAACATAGCTCTCAGAGACGCGAAAACAAATCCGGCGGCATCGTCTGCAACTGTGCTGCCAGAATGTTCCGATTTTGTTCTGCTGCATTGTTTTGTGTTCGTGTAGGATGTTCAGTTTTCTGCCCGATTTGACCGGATTCTGTGGCTTTTTTGCTGTCCAAATATACGTTGTATTTTGCGCTGTGTGTAAGCCCCTACTCACTAATGACCTGTAACGGATGAATTTTGGGGCGGAGATGGCCGAGTGGTTAAGGTGTTGGGCGCTGGGTACCAAAGGTCCCGGGTTCGACACTGGCGCCCCTCGGGACATTTCCCAACCCCGCGGCCCACCGGCGAAACAGTGTGGGCGGCGCCATTAGCCGTGAATGTGCATAAAGTGCGTCATGAACCACCCGATAAACAAACAAACTGATGAATGTTCCAGAAACTACTTCTGCGCCGTGTGCCACGACGACCAGGACAGCCTGGTGGCGTGGAACACCACCATCCACTGCTCCACAGACGTCTCCCACTACCTGAACGGCTCCTCCATGGAGGAGTTCCTGCAGTCGGCCAGGTGAGATCATGTCAGGTGGCAAAATCTAGGCAGACTGACCCAGCTGGGAGCCGACGTCTCCCACTACCTGAACGGTTCTTCGATGGAGGAGTTCCTGCAGCCGGCCAGGTCAGGTCAGGTCAGGTCATGTCAGGTGGCAAAATATAAGTAGACTGACCCAGCTGGGAGCCGACTTCGTGAACTTACAACGGCCGCAATATAGGTGCACGTTTGTGGGGGGGGGGGGGAATTTTGCCAGCCTACTGCCGTGTTGGTGATATCGGCTGTTGTTTGCGCATATGGTGTGGAAATGTGAATATCATCATGAAAACACTGTGGTGGGAAAAATTGTGAACCACAGCCTCATGACGCATACGTATCTACTGCAGAGTAGCCGTATCATTCCTATGCTGAAATTATATATGAAGTAATACGGAATGACAATTGCGTAAGAAGCCCGAAAGACTAGGGTGTATTTGTTTGTTTGTTTATTGGGTGGTTCTCGACGCACTTTATGCACGCTCACGGATAATGGCGCCGCCCACACTGTGCCGCCGGTGGGCCGCGGGATTGGGAAATGTCCGGAGCGGTGCGCGTGTTGAACCCGGGACCTTTGGTACCCAGAGCCCAACACTTTAACCACTCGGCCATCCCCGCCCCACAACAGAATGCAGATGCACCTCCTTTTAATTACTTGCACGGCATGAAGCAGATGTACCTGCTTTTTAGCATATAATTGACAGCATAAAACACTCCTGTCTTAAGCAGGGATGTGCACAACAGTGTGTAAACTCACTAGCCTTTAGTATATGCAAGATAGTATGTGTTTTGTAAGCCCACTTGTCTTTAGTATATGCACGCTAGCATATAGATCCGCCTGTTTTTAGTATATAAACGATCGTATGCAGACATTCCTGCCTTTAGTATATAGGGGACAGCATGTACCCGCAGCTGTATTTTAGTATATTCAAGACAATGTGTAGAACCGCCTGTCATTCGCTCAATAATCAGACCATATGGTCGTCAGGTACAATCCAGGGGAACTGCGATGGCACAAGAAGCTGGGCTGGTCGCCTTCCGACTCTGACTGGGACAGCGTGGTCAACTGCCACCTATACGTCAAGCAGTTCAGGTCAGGTCAGGTCCGGACAGGCCAGGTCAGGTCAGATCAGATCACGCCATTACTGGCTTAGTTCATCTCATCTCTCTTTCAAGCCTCAAGCGTTGCAACTCGTTGCAACAGAGAAGCCGTATCCTAAGCGACTATCCCTTTCAATAATGAAGAGAAGTTTTGGGGACTGTCAGCCTAGCCTCGACATCTCTACGAGCAGTGGCGCAGCCAGGATTTTCTTAAGGGTGGCAACAAAAAATGTGAAGTAGAGGAGAGGTTTCTGCGCCAGAAACCGGCCGAAAATTGAGGGCTTTTCGTTGTGAACATCTGAAAATGTCCAGTTTCATCTAGTGTATATTTGGTCCGCCAAATATTTTGACCTAGTTTGATCTAGCGTCCGCCAATGCCACCCCTCTTTCTGTCCCTCTGTCCTCTGTCCCTCTGTCCCTCTGTCCCTCTGTCCCTCTGTCCCTCTGTCCCTCTGTCCCTCTGTCCCTCTGTCCCTCTGTCCCTCTGTCCCTCTGTCCCTCTGTCCCTCTGTCCCTCTGTCCCTCTATCCCTCTGTACCTCTGTCCCTCTATCCATCTGTCCCTCTGTCCCTCTGTCCTTCTGTCCCTCTGTCCCTCTGTCCCTCTGTCCCTCTGTCCATCTGTCCCTCTGTCCCTCTGTCCCTCTGTCCCTCTGTCCCTCTGTCCCTCTATCCATCTGTCCCTCTGTCCCTCTGTCCGTCTGTCCGTCTGTCCGTCTGTCCGTCTGTCCGTCTGTCCGTCTGTCCGTCTGTCCCTCTGTCCTCTGTTTCTTCTTCCCTCTGTCCGTCTGTCCGTCTGTCCGTCTGTCCGTCTGTCCCTCTGTCCTCTGTCCTCTGTCCTTCTGTCCCTCTGTCCCTCTGTCCCTCTGTCCCTCTGTCCATCTGTCCCTCTGTCCCTCTGTCGAGCTCTGATCTGTTGCAGCACGTTGGGTAATGAGGAGGTGCGTCTGCGCCGGTGCCGACACGACCTGATCCGCCAGTGCCACCCCGACTGGCCGAGTCGCGCCGACCGGGTCCCCTGCTCGGCCTACAGCTGGACAGTCTCAGTAGTCGTCGAGTCGGTCAGTCAATAGTCTCAGTCACTGAGTCGGTCAGTCAATAGTATCAGTCACCTAGTCGGTCAGTCAAAAGTATCAGTCACTGAGTCGGTCAGTCAATAGTCTCATCCACCGAGTCAGTCAGTCACTAGTCTCAGTAGTCGTCGAGTTGGTCAGTCAATAGTCTCAGCCACTGAGTCGGTCAGTCAATAGTATGAGTCATCCAGTCGGTCAGGCAATAATCACAGTTACTGAGTCGGTCAGTCAATAGTATGAGTCATCTAGTCGGTCAGTCAATAGTATGAGTCATCCAGTCGGTCAGGCAATAATCACAGTCACTGAGTCCGTCAGTCAATGGTCCCCGTCGCCGAGATGGTCAGGCAATATACAATGCAACACAACACCTTGTCGTGCTTGACGAGTCCGGACAGCACTGAGCCGAAGAGAGACGCCGCTCCCCGACAGGCGGAGCCGACCCGCCCATGTCACTCGTAGAACAAATCAACGTTAGAATCCGCACGAGCCGGCGAAGTCATCTTCGCAGAAGTCCCGCCATTGGCTGGGTCCTGAGAGAGTGAGGTGGCGATGGGGTCACCTGATTAGTACGGCTCCGGCACGTGATCAGGTGATGTGGTCCGCCTCCACGGACGTATCTAGAAGAGGGGCACCGTGCTGCCACCCCTCCCCACTAGAGGCTGATTTGGTCTTACGTTTTCGCTAAAATGACATTTTCTCGAAATCGAAAAGCGTATTATTCAACACAAACCGACCCATCGAATGTTAACTGTTCACATGTGAAGCATTCCGAAGTCGGGAAAGGGGGACGAGTGGTCTGGGGGTAATTTTCCCGTCTCACAATCGAAAGATTGTGGGCTCGAGCCTCACCTGTCGCTACTCTTCGCCCCCAACCAATCGGCGTGAGAGATTGGCGACGCTACATGATGCCACGGTCGTAAAACCAATAACCACGAAGTCGGAGAAAAATTCAAATTGACCACCGCAAACCGGTTGAAAAACAGCCTTCCGCACCCACCGATGCCCGGCTCTGACGTCACCTGTATACGCAGTTATCGGGTGACCCCTCTGCACCTGATGTCCGCCAGAACGGCAGCGACAAGTGGCTGCACTTCCGAAACCCGCACTGCGCGCGCTGCAACTACCACAACGTGACCAGCTGCCACGTGTCGGTGTTCACCACCATGCAGCCGGTCGTGCGCTACCCGGTCAGCGCCGCCATCCTCTTCGACTTCGGCGGCGAGCACGTCGGCCTGCAGGGGGCCTGCAAGTGGGTTCCGAGCACAGCCAGCGTGAGCGTGTCGCCTCACAGTCTGGTTGTCCTCTGTGCTTGGCAGAGTCGCCTGAGCAGCTTATGCACGAGCTCTGTCAAAACATCCATCACGAAATGTAACGAAACAAGTAGTTGAATGTACGCACGCTGTTTCGATAAACGGAAGAGAGAGAGAGAGAGAGAGAGAGAGAGAGAGAGAGAGAGAGAGAGAGAGAGAGAGAGAGAGAGAGAGAGAGAGAGAGAGAGAGAGAGAGAGAGAGAGAGAGAGAGAGAGGGGTCTACCCAACTATGAGTGTTGATTGTCATCGGTTGCATGGCCAGACTTGCTTGTGTTGTAGACGTCCTCTGCCAGCAGAAATAGATTCCTCAAATGTTATCACAAAGTGATGCTTCAATAAACAGTTCAGATCATATAATTTTCCATAGTAAGCATATAATACATAGAGAAATTAAGCATGTGATTACCCATAATTATTACGCATGGTCACGAATGTTTTCATCATGGTGCTGTTTTACTATTATTGCGCAGTAGAAAAGGAATAATAGCTATTACAACCATATGTTGCACTTATGACGATTTCAGATGCATTTACTGCGTACCGTGCACGTTTCCCAAAGCATTCATTGGTCGACCTTGGTCAGGGATGCATGCGTCACCTGTAACACAGAAGGTTCGATGGTGGCGCCCGGTGGTGCCAGGTGGTGCCAGGTGGTGCCCGGTGGTGCCAGGTGGTGCTCGGTGGTGGTGCCTGTGATGGTGCCCTGTATTGGTGCCCTGTTGATGGTGCCCTGTGATGGTGCCCTGTATTGGTTCCCGATGGTGCTTGTTGGTGCCCGATGGTGCCTGTTGGTGCCCGATGGTGCCTGTTGGTGCCCGGTGGTGTCCTGTGATGATGCTCTGTGGTGGTGCCCGGCGGTGCCCGGCTGTGACACCCGCGTGATGCGTCCAGAGACCCCGCGTGACGGCCGTGACGCGTCCAGAGACCCCGCGTGACGGCCGTGACGCGTCCAGAGACCCCGCGTGACGGCCGCGCCCCGACAGAGCCGCCGAGGTGTGGGACGCCATCTACCGGCGCTGCGTGGCCGTCCGTTGCGGCGCCAACTTCGTGCTGTCGCGCGGCGCGTGCGCGCCCTCGCCCAGCGCCACCAACGCGTCCGGCACGCTGCTGTCGGCGTGCGCCACGCTGTCGCTGGACGCGTCGCAGTACCGCCTGCTGGACGACGGCTCGGTGTCGGTGCTGGCGCTGCGGCCGCCGGCTGGCGCCCGGCCAGTTCGAGCTGCACGGCAGCACGCTGCTGCTGTGCGCCGCCGACGCCGCCGGCGACATCGGCTTCCGGCACAACCGCACGCAGGTGGGTCGTGCCCGCGGGCCCAGCTGTGGGCCACAAATGTAATATATCGCGTGTCGGTAGAGTTCGAAGGCACTGAAGAATATCACGCAGAATTTTGCAAGCGCGCGTAATTTATTGGTTTCACACAGGGGTCATTTAAACGTGAAATTGTTCGACTTTTGCGAAAACGTTGCCTGGACTAACCTGAAAAAATCAATCAGAAACTTAACAAATAAACTCCAGGATCACTCATGAGACCGCTTCAAGTTCAACACGCTGAACTTCGATTCATGTCGCAACACTCTTCGCCTGGAAATGCTGGTGTATATATGTATGTGTGTGTGTGTGTGTGTGTGTGTGTGTGTGTGTGTGTGTGTGTGTGTGTGTGTGTGTGTGTGTGTGTGTGTGTGTGTGTGTGTGTGTGTGTGTGTGTGTGTGTGTGTGTGTGTGTGTGTGTGTGTGTGTGTGTGTGTGTGTGTGTGTGTGTGTGTGTGTGTGGATGTCACAACAGCCTTCCCTCCTGCGCTGGCAAAGGCGGCAAAGCACTGCTCACGAGTGAGCGCTAATACCGCATTCCATGCACACTCGGCAATGGTGTCCCACCCCCTCCCCCCCACCGCCCGGTGGCTGACGCGCTGTACCACGCAGCCGCCCGCTGGTAGTCAGACCATGAGCTGGCTATTGGTCCGATTAGGTCAGCCAGCTGCCGCTGTGGCGCTGGTATCGCTGGTGTGCACAACGACGGGGCTACACCAGTGTGGTGCCGCTGGTGTGCTCAATGACAGGGTAACACCGGTGTGGTGCAGATGGTGTGCTCAATGACAGGGTAACACCGGTGCGGTGTCGCTGGTGTACCAAACGACGGCGTTACACCGGCACACCCGTTGGTGTAGCTGATGGCGCGATGGTCCACAGGCGTACATGTCGTTCCTGGCGATGACGCTGTCGGTGGCGTGCCTCTGCGTGCACATTGTGGTGCACACGTGCTTCTCCAAGCTGCGCAACCTGCCCGCCAAAAACCTGCTCTCGCTCTGCTGCGCGCTTTTCATGGCACAGCTGCTGTACCTGACAGGTGAGAGCAGATATTCTGCGTGGTATTCAGTGGTGCAGCATGATTTTCGCAAGGGAGGTGACATCTCAAAATTGTAATGAACCAGACAGGCTGCAGCGCGTGCGAAGCGCGGCTAAATTTGAGGGATGCAGGAAGGGAAAGATCCAGTTTATTTTTGGTTCCCTAGGGGAGAGCCCTGAATACCTGAACCGAAATAAATCTGGTCTTACGTGATGGAAATCTTAAAAGTTCTTGTTTACTCTAGGTTGTTTCCATTGAAAATTGGAAGGGGCGGACGCCAGCCGCCTTGGCCGCGCCCCTGTCTGCTTAGTGCCTGCAACCACAGGTGTGCCGCTGACAGCGACGCTCCGCCATTCTGTGTTTTCACACTTCTTCTGTGTCACTTAGTCTGTTGCACACTTCTCCGCTCCAGGGATCACCCAGAATAGCATCTTCTCGCTGTGTTTCGTGCTGGCGGTCTGCATCCACTACTTCTTCCTGGCCTCGTTCTTCTGGATGAGCGTCATGAGCGTGGACGTCTGTCGAGCGTTCTCCAGCGCCACCTACCGGTACGCTGAGTAACCTATGGTTGCAGATTTCGCCACCTCTCGCTACTTCACAGTGTAGAAGAGCTGAGGTTGGGGATGAGGTGCTGTAGCCTTTGGCAGACTGACCATGGGATTGGAACACACCATCTCTCATAATTGTGTGTAGGCGTGTCTACTGGAGATGCCACGTTTTTAGGCCGGGAACCAGCCCGGCAAATTGAAAAAGACCGGCAGTCTTTTGCTAGTCCAGGTCATGGTAGGATGGTCTATTGCCTATTGGTACAAGTCAGGATAGACTGATTAACATACCGGATTGAAGAATACTAAAATGTGTTCATCGCGCATGATATATGTGTATTTTAATCCTACATGGTATTCTAAAACTCATGTCGTGTGACTGAATACTGAATTACGAAAGCATACAGATCATATTAGTTATTATCTTATAAGCTGTTTTTTTTTTGGCGAGTTATAGCATACATTTTCGTAGGATGTGTTTCCATGATTCCAAACAAGTATGGTACGATGTATTGATCGGGTGCAGAAAGCTGAACAACCGCCATCGATGTCAGTCGACACGGTGGTTGGTGGGAACTCACATACAGAAATCACATACAGTGCTGAGATTTGTCCCTCATGAACGATCAGCACAAATTTCGTCGCATAAACGAATGTTGTATGTAAAATGTGGCCTTTTCAAGTGGATTGTGTTCGGATTTCGAATGCTTCATAGTACCTCTATAACCTTGCACGAATCAAATAAACCCAAGACCCTCCGACTTCCCTCTCTTCGATCCAAAATCCTTGGCGTCGCTTTGCCGCCGAGCATCACTATTATCAGCCAAATATTCATCGATGAAACTAAGTTTATTGCCTGAAGGACAGAAATTGTCGTCAGCGCCGGCCACCACGCTGTCGAATAACACGCCTCTGATCCCGCAGCTGAGATGAATCTCAGCATGACCTTGGCCACAACCCTTCGCCTCAATATTTGACCAAAGATCAAAAGTTGTATGAGCTTTGAAATTACTCGTCACGTGAGATTAATGTGACGCACGTGTTTCGCTCCGTCTTATGGCCGTTCAGCAAACCTGGCCGATAATGCGATGGCGGAGGCTAAAGACGGGACAGCATCACATGACATCTATCACTTCCTGTGTCACGCACTAAAAAAAATATTTATCATGGATGAGGCTATGGATGGAAGAAACCCCTAAAGAGTGACAGAAAGTAGGAAGGAAACACAGGAGCAAGCAGCTTAGAATATGTGATCAGGTCAAAAGGTACAACAAGGAGCATATGACAGTGGGATAGGGAAGGTGGAAAATGAGCTGAATTGCATTTTTCTGGTAAAAGAACAGCATTTTGCTCTCGGTAGAACAGAGGAGTGGCGAGCAGTACTCGTGCACACTTCCCACCGCTCTCTGACGTCATCAGCTCTTGGCCAACGCTGTTACTCAGCTCCATTTTTTTGCATCGGGTGAAGACGCTTAGAGTGAGGACACTAAGCGCATTGCGGTCCATGAAATAGAAAAACAAAACCTTGCATGCTGTGAAATATAGACGCAAAAGCACACGTTGCATGTGTATAGGTGTATAGTTACACGTAAGAGCACAAAAGCACTATAGTTACATGTAATATAGGTACATTTACAATTGTGCACGCCTTTGAGTATGAAACGAGGGTGCAAATGAAATTCTTTCTTCTGACATCTGCTGTAGGGCCGTTGATGATGATCAGTGTTAATAGCTGCTGTGGGATGGTTGGTGATGCCCTGCCCTGGTGACCTCAGACCTGATGACCTGCACTCGTGGCCTCAGGCCTGATGACCTGTACTTGTGACCTCAGGCCTGATGGCCTGTACAGGTGACCTCAGACCTGATGACCTGCACTGGTGACCTCAGATCTGATGACCTGTACTGGTGACCTCAGATCTGATTACCTGTACTGGTGACCTCAGACCTGATTATCTACACTAGTGACCTCAGAGCTGATGACATGACCTGATGACCTGCACTGACAACCTCAGACCTGATGACCTGCACTGGTGACCGCAGACCTGATGACCTGCACTGGTGACCTCAGACCTGACGCCCGTCGCAAGTCGTTCCGGCTCTACTCACTGTACGCCTGGGGCGTGCCGCTGCTGATTGTGGGCGCCGCCATCTTGGTGGATCAGTCGCCACAGATGGGCGTGGCGGCTGGAGACTGGCTCATGTTATACCGGTGAGACGGCCACCGTCACGTTTCGACGCTTCCGATGGCATTCCTATTCACTGTGCTTCCTAAGAGCCACGAAGCCTGCTCAGGTGACACTCAGACAGCAAGTTCCTAGGTGTAATACTCGCATTGAGGACTAGACATACACGTGCGTAGCAGAACTAAAATTAGTGGTTAGATGACCATGAGCCGTGACCATGAGTGTCGACCATGAGTGATAACTATGAGTAGTGACTATGAATGTTGACCATGAATTGAATGGTGATCATGAGTGGTGACCCTGAGTAGTAGCATTGAGTGGTAGCCATGATAAGTGACCTTGAATGGCGACAATTAGTAATTACCTTGAGTGGCAACCATGAGCGATGACCTTGAGTGGTGACCATTAGTAGTGACCATGAGTGGCGATTTTGAGTGGTGATCTGCGTCTGATCTGATCAGCCAGCTGGCCAGTCAGCCGGCCAATCAGCTGGCCAGTCAGCTGGCCAGTCAGCTGGCCAGTCAGCTGGCCAGTCAGCCGGCCAGTCAGCTGGCCAGTTAGCTGACCAGTCAGCTGGCGAGGCTGGTGGGCCCAGTCAGCTGCCCAGTCAGCTGACCAGTCAGCTGGCCAGTCAGCTGGCCAGTCAGCTGGCCAGTCAGCTGGCCAGCTGTCTGAGCTGATCAGACAGCTGGCCAGTCAGCCGGCCAGTCAGCTGGCCAGTCAGCTGGCCAGTCAGCTGGCCAGTCAGCTGGCCAGTCAGCTGACCAGTCAGCTGGCCGGCCTGGTAGTCCAGTCAGCTGATCAGCGGTGGTGTGCTCCCCAGGCCGCAGTACGCCGCCCGCCTCTGCTGGTTCAACCAGGCGCGCGCCCTGGGCCTGTTCTTCGCGCTGCCGGTGGCCGCCGTCGTGGTGCAGAACACCGTCCTGTTCTGCATCACCGTGCACGGCATCTGCCGGCAGAGCAGGGACAGCAGGTGCGTGAGGCCCGGGGCGGTGGCCGGCGGTGGTGCAGAACCCGTCGTGGTCGGCACGTACTGCTCCGCGCCGTGCAGGTGCCGGGGGCGTGGCGGTCGGCACGCCTCCCGGTCAGGTCACGACCTCCACGTATCGCCTCAGGTGCTGGGTATGTGGGCGTGGAGGTCCGCCGGCGTGCAGGTCACGACCTCCACGGTATCGCCTCAAGTGCTGGGTATGTGGGCGTGGCGGTCCGCCGGCGTGCAGGTCACGACCTCCACCGTATCGCCTCAGGTGCTGGGTATGTGGGCGTGGCGGTCCGCCGGCGTACAGGTCACGACCTCCACCGTATCGCCTCAGGTGCTGGGTATGTGGGCGTGGCGGTCAGCCGGTGTGCAGGTCACGACCTCCACCGTATCGCCTCAGGTGCTGGGTATGTGGGCGTGGCGGTCCGCCGGTGTGCAGGTCACGACCTCCACGGTATCGCCTCAGGTGCTGGGTATGTGGGCGTGGCGGTCCGCCGGTGTGCAGGTCACGACCTCCACGGTATCGCCTCAGGTGCTGGGTATGTGGGCGTGGCGGTCCGCCGGTGTGCAGGTCACGACCTCCACCGTATCGCCTCAAGTGCTGGGTATGTGGGCGTGGCGGTCCGCCGGTGTGCAGGTCACGACCTCCACCGTATCGCCGCAAGTGCTGGGTATGTGGGCGTGGCGTCTCCCGAATGATGGATGTGTGGGCGCGGCGTCTCCCGAATACTGGGTATGTGGGTGTGGAGTTTCCGAATGATGAGTATGTGGGCGTGGCTTCTCCGAATGCTGAGTGTATATGTCGGGGTGGGGTCTCCGAATGCTTGGTGTGTATGTGGGAGTGGTGTATCCAGAATGCTTGGGTGCACATGTGCGCGTGGCGTCTCTGAATGTTGGGTGTGTATGTAGGCGTGGCGTATCTGAGTGACTGGGCGTGTATGTCAGCGTGGCGTATCTGAGTGACTGGGTGTGTATGTGGGCTTGGCGTATCCGGATGCTTGATTGTGCACGTGGCCAATCGATGGCTTGGCATAAGCTGATGCCAGGAAAGCAGGCAGCAACATTGCACACGCCTTCAAGCATGTATTACTCTCGTCTGTGTGTCCCAAGATGTCAGCGACGGAGAGGTTCGAGATTCATTGCAGCTTCAGCTGTAATTACCACTTTAGTTTTATAGCATGCTCGATGTTTCAATAGAGCTACGGTTTTCTTTCCAGTGTCGGCCTTCTTTACCATTTCGGTCTTTGTTACCGGTTTGGTGGTTATTGTGTTTTTTAGTTTTATTCCCTTCGCCACATTCGTGCCCATACACCACATTGCTTAGCAAGTGGGGGTTGTCCTGCGTGGGTCAGGTACATAGATGCAGTGTGGACAGTGGGCAGATTTGTACCAGAGTCCGACGTTGTCCTGGGTGGGTCAGGTACGGAGATTCAGACTTGCCAGAGCTCGACGCATGTGGCCAGGCCGGTCGAGCAGACTTGTACCAGAGTCCGACGATGTCCTTGGTGGGTCAGGTACGGAGACATAGCGTGGACCCAACCTCCACGGACTTGTACCAGAGCCCGACGTTGCCCTCTGTCGGCCAGGCACGGAGACCTGACCTCGACAGACTTGTACCGGAGCCCGACGTTGCCCTCTGTCGGCCAGGTACGCCATGACCCGCTCCGAGAGCTACGCCAAGGCGCGTCGCGGCGCCGACAAGGGCCCGACGTCGCCGGCCGCCGACGGCAGCGCCTCTGGCGGCCGGCGCCCGACCTCCCGGCACGTGCGCTCCGAGAGGATACGGTTCGCGCTCTACCTGAAGCTAGCGCTGCTCATGGGGCTCGGCTGGGTGAGTGTCGCCGGCTGGTGCTGACGCTGCTGAAGCTGACGTTGCTGGTGGGACTCGGCTGGGTGGGTGTCGCGGCTGGTGCTGACGCTGATGAAGCTACGCTGCTTGGACTGGCTGGGTGATGTCGCTATGCTCTAACGAGCTGACGCTGCTGGTGGACTCGGCTGGTGGGACTCGGCTGGGTGGGTGTCGCCGGCTGATGCTGAGCTGACGCTGCTGAAGCTGACGTTGCTGGTGGGACTCGGCTGGTGGGACTCGGCTGGGTGGGTGTCGCAGGCTGATGCTGCTGAAGCTGACGCTGCTGAAGCTGACGCTCCTGGTGGGTCTCGGCTGGATGGGTGTCGCAGGCTGATGCTACTGAAGCTGACGCTGCTGAAGCTGACGCTGCTGAAGCCGACGCTGCTGGTGATGGGGGGAGGCTGGGGGTCGCTGTGTGTGGGCTGCGCTTGAAGCTACACTGCTGATGGGTCTCGGCTGGGTGGGTGTCGCGGTTGCTAAGCTACACTGCTGAAGCTGACGCTGCTGGTGGGACTCGGCTGTGGGTCTCGGCTGGGTGGGGTCGCGGCTGACGCTGCTGAAGCTACACTGCTGATGGGTCTCGACTGGGTGGGTGTCGCAGCTGACGCTGCTGAAGCTACACTGCTGATGGGTCTCGGCTGGGTGGGTGTCGCAGGCTGACGCTGCTGAAGCTTACACTGCTGATGGGTCTCGGCTGGGTGGGTGTCGCATGCTGACGCTGATGAAGCTTACACTGCTGATGGGTCTCGGCTGGGTGAGTGTCGCAGGCTGACGCAGCCACACAGTGACGGCCTGTGGCACCCCGAGCTTCGTTAGATGCAATGTCAGCCGGTCTGGGTGGCAGGAGCAATATCAACCCTAACAGCAGAGATGAACAAGTCAGTGGCTCCGCTACAGCGTATACACTTCCTTGCAGACTGGAGATAGTATTAGGAACACCGCCCAAAACGTTTGCGGTAGATGAAACATTTTCATTCCTCACTACTTGCCTTGATCACTTCTTGGACACTCAGGGATTTAATTGAAGTCATTGGCGATACAGGCATTCGAGTGCGTCAAGAGGCAAGCACCTTGAGCACCTCGTCATGAGGTAGCATATTAAGCAATACAAAATGGGAAGAAGTCCAGACCAGCATTTGGGGTCCAGCAACCCTCAAGGAAATGCAAACTGGCACATGTCCAACTCTTCACAGGCGAGCTCCACCTCACGGTCCACAGGGTCCGGCCGGCGGTGCATCCGCCACCAGGATCCACCATGTACAGACCCGTCTGTCTATGTGGCTGGTTGTCCACCATGTACAGACCCATCTGCCTATGTGTCTAGTTGTCCACCATGTACAGACCCGTCTGTCTATGTGGCTAGTTGTGGGGGTTACACTATGTCAGCCCGTCTGCTTGTGGTGTTGTCGACAACCGTCTGCCTATGTGGCTGGTTGTCACCATGTACAGACCGTCTGTCTATGTGGCTAGTTGTCCACCATGTACAGACCCGTCTGTCTATGTGGCTGGTTGTCCACCATGTACAGACCGTTGTTATGTGGTTGGTTGTCCCATGTCGACCGTCTGTTATGTGGTGTCCACCATGTACAGACCTGTCTGTATATGTGGCTAGTTGTCCACCATGTACAGACTCGTCTGCCTATGTGGCTAGTTGTCCACCATGTGCAGGCCCATCTGTCTATGTGGCTGGTTGTCCACCATGTACAGACCCGTCTGTCTATGTGGCTAGTTGTCCACCATGTACAGACCCGTCTGTCTATGTGGCTGGTTGTCCACCATGTACAGACCTGTCTGTCTATGTGGCTAGTTGTCCACCATGTACAGACCCGTCTGTCTATGTGGCTGGTTGTCGACTATGTACAAACCCGTCTGCCTATGTGGCTGGTTGTCCACCATGTACAGACCCGTATGTCTATGTGGCTAGTTGTCCACCATGTACAGACCCGTCTGTCTATGTGGCTGGTTGTCCACCATGTACAGACCAGTCTGTCTATGTGGTTAGTTGTCCACCATGTACAGACCCGTCTGTCTATGTGGCTAGTTGTCCACCATGTACAGACCCGTCTGTCTATGTGGCTGGTTGTCCACCATGTACAAACCCGTCTGTCTATGTGCTGGTTTCACCATGTCAGGCCCATCTGTCTATGTGGCTAGTTGTCCACCATGTACAGACCCGTCTGTCTATGTGGCTGGTTGTCCACCATGTACAGACCCGTATGTCTATGTGGCTAGTTGTCCACCATGTGCAGGCCCATCTGTCTATGTGGCTAGTTGTCCACCATGTACAGACCTGTCAGTCTATGTGGTTGGTTGTCCACCATGTACAGACCTGTCTGTCTATGTGGCTAGCTGTCCACCATGTGCAGACCTGTCTGTCTATGTGGCTAGTTGTCCACCATGTGCAGACCCGTCTGTCTATGTGACTGGTTGTTCGCCAGGCTGACATGACAGCTCGAATTAAGGCCGGTTCTCACCACTTGCGGACCGGAACACGAGTCCGTTTCGCTCGGGCAGGCACTCCACACTGCGGAAAATCAACTGCACGAGCCTGCCAGCTACACTGCTGCAAGAGGCGATGTACCCCGGCCGGTGTGGCACTGCTCAGCGATGTACCCCAGCCGATGTAACATTGAGCAGCGATAGGGCAGACACCTACCCGGACCAATTCTTCCCGACTACGCTCCAGCACTATCGCCTTGTTTGTTTCCTACTATGTGCTCTTGTCAATAGCATCTCTTGATCTATGTATGCTCTGGCTAGTGGTATCCTCTGGTAAGTCTATAGTCTTGTATCCCCTAGTCTTGTCTACTAAGTAGTATCCTCTGGTCTATGCTCCGGCCAGTAGTATATCCTGGTATGTGCCATAGTCTGTGCTCTGGTCAGTAGTATCATCTGATCTATGTTCGGGCTAGTACTATCTCCTTGTTCGTCTCCTGCTCTGTATTCTGGTTGGTAGTACCTCCTGGTCTATGCTCTGACCAGTAGTATCCGTTCTGTCTCCTGGCCTGTGCTCTAGTCAGTAGCATCCGGTCGTCTGTCTCCTGGTCTGTGCTCTGGTCGGTGGTATCTCCTGGTATATGCTCTAGTCAGTAACATTCTGTCGTCTGTCTCCAACCTTGTGCTCTGGTCGGTGGTACCTCCTGGTATATGCTCTAGTCAGTAACATTCTGTCGTCTGTCTCCTACCTTGTGCTCTGGCCAGTAGTATCTCGTTGTCTGTCTCCCGGTCTGTCCGCCGGTCAGTTGTATCTCTGGTTCGTGCTCCTCGCCCTCCCACCCCCAGGCGCTGCAGCGGCGAGCACATCACCGTCCGCTGAGGCGGCGCCCGTCTGCCCGGCAGATATTCGCGTTCGCGGCGCAGTTCGTCGGGCCCGACTGGCTGTGGTACCCGTTCATCGCGTTCAACGGACTGCAGGGCGCGTTCATCTTCGTCGCGTTCGACGCGAAGCGCAGCGTGGCGGCGGCGGCGGTGGAGCGGCTGACGGGCCGACGGCCGCGCTGGGCGTCCGCCAGCCGCGACAGCAAGGACAGCGGCCACAGCGGCGGCAGCTCGGCCGCGTCCGGCCGCACGTCCGTGCTGAAGCTGTCGCAGTCGAGCCACGACGGCGGCGACGGCCGGCCGCCGCGCCGGCTGCCGGCCGCGCTGCGCGGCCGCCTCTTCGCGCGTCGGCAGCGGCGCGCAGCCGCGCCGCCGCCGACGGACCCGCCGTGGACGCGACGCGAGCCCGGCTGGCGCGGCGCGTCGCGCCAGTCGCGCAGCAGGGACTCGCCGCACCAGTCGCGCAGCCGGCTGGTGCGGCCGGCCGCCGGCGGACAGACGCCGCTGCTGGCGGCGAGTCTCGGCTCGCGCTTCCTGCCGCCGGCTGGCGCGTCCGCACGCGTCCACGGCCAGTACCGGGCCTCCACCATGCCTCGCTGTCGGGACGACTCTCAACTGCCCCGAGCCCGCTGTCGGGACGACTCTCAGCTGCCCCGAGCCCGCTGTCGGGACGACTCTCAGCTGCCCCGAGCCCGCTGTCGGGACGACTCTCAGCTGCCCCGAGCCCGCTGTCGGGACGACTCTCAGCTGCCCCGAGCCCGCTGTCGGGACGACTCTCAGCTGCCCCGAGCCCGCTGTCGGGACGACTCTCAGCTGCCCCGAGCCCGCTGTCGGGACGACTCTCAGCTTCCCCGAGCCCGATGTCGGGACGACTCTCAGCTGCCCCGAGCCCGCTGTCGGGACGACTCTCAGCTGCCCCGAGCCCGCTGTCGGGACGACTCTCAGCTGCCCCGAGCCCGCTGTAGGGACGACTCTCAGCTGCCCCGGGCGCGCTACGAAGCGGACCGGCCGCTGATAAGACGCGCCGGCAGTTGCGAGTCGCTGCCCAGCTCCGGTTGCCATGGAGACGGCGAGGTGGCCGACGCGCGGCGGCTGGTGCGCGGGACGAGCTGTCGGTCAGGGGGTCAGGGTCGGGCGTCCGGCCGAGGCTGGGCTGGCGCCGACGCAGACGGTAGCCGGCGGGTGGCCGGCGGTCGCCCGCGCCTTCCGCGGCGTGACAGGTAGTGGTGCCGCCGGTACAGACATGGAGGTACATAACGGTACCGCCGGTACAGACATGGAGGTACATAATGGTGCCGCCGGTACAGATATTGGCAGTATGCCGCCGGCACAGACAATGGAGGTAATGGTACCGCCGGTACAGATATTGGCAGGTAGTACAGATAGGGGGTGCATAATGGTATCGCCGGTACAGACAGGTGGCAGGTAGTGGTACCGCCGGTACAGACAGTGGCAGGTAGTGGTACCGCCGGTACAGACAGTGGCAGGTAGTGGTACCGCCGGTACAGACAGTGGCAGGTAGTGGTACCGCCGTAGCGGTAGTGGTACCGCCGGTACAGACAGTGAGGTTGGTACAGACAGTGGCAGGTAGTGGTACCGCCGGTACAGACAGTGGCAGGTAGTGGTACCGCCGTACAGACAGGGAGGCACATAATGGTACCACCGGTGCAGACAGCAGCGGTCGAGTGGCCAGCGCTCGCCCGCGTCTTCTGCGGCGTGACAGATAAATGTACCGCCGGTGTCTACCATGGAGTTGGCACTTCTGACAGCTGGCGGCTGCAGTAATGGCGCGGGACGAGTGGCGCGGGACGAGTGACGCTCCGGGCGGCTACGTCACGCAGGGTAGGAGGCACGTGGCGAAGGAACTTCTTTGCCAGTTGCAAGGGAAAGGCCATAGCATGACTCCATGGAGCTTAGCCTCAAGAGCTTAGCTTCATGACCTGTCGGTTATTACACCGGGCACTGCGTTGCCAATGAAATTTGGCTTTAACAAAAGCAACTCGCCAATGTCTCGTCAACCCTCTCGTGACTGTCTAATGTTGGATCGGTGGTCTTCTGGTAAGTGAGACCCAAGTGGGCCCCTAAGGGAACGATAATTGGCGTCTTAGGAATGGTGCAGCATACCGTAACGGCATCACCTGAATCCTTGTGTTTGTCACCTAAGTGCTTCTTGTCCTTATCATCGAGCTTTTTCATTTCATAGTGGCGCCTTTTGGTCACAGTAGTGCAATTGGCTTGAGTTGGTGCACTCGAGGCTTCCCGAACGCCCGCCTTCTTCGGTCGGAAGTGCACCACATCTCGATGAGGGAGATGGGGAGGGTGAGGGAGAGTGCACCATATTTCCATGATGGGAGGGCGCATGCTCCTAGCCACCCCTCTCCTGTATCCGCCCCTGTGCATGCTCGACGGACTGTATTCATTACTCCTGGATGCACACATGATACAAATATCTCAACCGCGAAATCCTGGTTTCACGCCACCTTTCAAGTCCGTATATTCTTATCCAGTTCATTTTGATCCTATACTATACAGATGAATAATTTCAGCTTCGCCCATAACGGTCAGACCTCAATATGGGCTATCTGTGGACAACCGGACCTCAATGTGGGCCATACGTGGGCGCCCGGACTTGCGAGACGTGAATCAGACACACACGTGACACACAGTACGTCCTACACCGAGATCCACGTGGCGGAGTGCACGTGATGACCACAGGTGTCGCTCCAGACGTGTATCAGACACACGTGACACACAGTACGTCCTACACCGAGATCCACGTGGCGGAGTGCACGGGTAAACAGATAACGTACACATCACCTACCAATCCACGTGGCGGTGCACGTGATGAACAGGGCGTGCGTTAACCGGCGGCGACCACAGGTGTCGCTCCAGACGTGATCAGCACACGTAACAAGTGCACCTACACCGAGATCCACGGGCGGAGTGACGTGTGTTTCAGTTTTCCTGGTGCACTGTGAGGTGTCGCTCGACGTGATCAGCAGTCACATATCCACCGATCCGTGGCGGAGTCAGTGATACCAGGTGTCCTGACGTGTATCCACGTGACAAGTGATCCTACACCGAGATCCACGTGGCGGAGTGCACGTGGTGACCACAGGAGTCGCTCCAGGCGTGCATCACTGCCGGCTGTGTGGACACTCCACTCTGGTGGGGTCAGGTCATGTCGGGTCAAACCGGATCAGTGTCTGGTTGGGTCGGGTCGGGTCGGGTCGGGTCGGACAGGTCAGACCAGTGTCCCCGGTGGTCACTGATGAGCCGTGTGTACAGCATGACTCGTCCCTGGTCAGGTCAGGTCGGGTCAGGTCTGGTCAGCGTCGCCGGTGGCCGCTGACGAGTGTGTCACCACGTGCGACCTTCTGAGGGTGTCTGCTGAGGTCGGGTCAGGTCAGGTCAGTATCGCCGGTGGCCGCTGACGAGTGTGTCACCACGAGTGACCTGCTGAGGGTGTCTGCTGAGGTCAGGTCAGGTCAGTATCGCCGGTGGCCGCTGACGAGTGTGTCACCACGAGTGACCTGCTGAGGGTGTCTGCTGAGGTCGGGCCAGGTCAGGTCAGTATCGCCGGTGGCCGCTGACGAGTGTGTCACCCAGTGACCCTGAGGGTGTCTGCTGAGGCGGGCGGGGGCTAGTGTTAGGTGTCTGCTGAGGTCAGGTCAGGTCAGTATCGCCGGTGGCCGCTGACGAGTGTGTCACCACGAGTGACCTGCTGAGGATGTCTGCTGAGGTAGAGTCAGGTCAGGTCAGTATCGCCGGTGGCCGCTGACGAGTGTGTCACCACGAGTGACCTGCTGAGGGTGTCTGCTGAGGTCAGGTCAGGTCAGTATCGCCGGTGGCCGCTGACGAGTGTGTCACCACGAGTGACCTGCTGAGGGTGTCTGCTGAGGTCGGGTCAGGTCAAGTCAGTATCGCCGGTGGCCGCTGACGAGTGTGTCACCACGAGTGACCTGCTGAGGGTGTCTGCTGAGGTCAGGTCAGGTCAGTATCGCCGGTGGCCGCTGACGAGTGTGTCACCACGAGTGACCTGCTGAGGGTGTCTGCTGAGGTCAGGTCAGGTCAGTATCGCCGGTGGCCGCTGACGAGCGTATCACCACGAGTGACCTGCTGAGGGTGTCTGCTGAGGTCGGGTCAGGTCAGGTCAGTATCGCCGGTGGCCGCTGACGAGTGTGTCACCACGAGTGACCTGCTGAGGGTGTCTGCTGAGGTCGGGCCAGGTCAGGTCGGTATCGCCGGTGGCCCTGACGAGTGTATCACCACGAGTGACCTGCTGAGGGTGTCTGCTGAGGTCAGGTCAGGTCAGGTCAGTATCGCCGGTGGCCGCTGACGAGTGTATCACCACGTGTGACCTTCTGAGGGTGTCTGCTGAGGTCGGGTCAGGTCAGGTCAGTATCGCCGGTGGCCGCTGACGAGTGTGTCACCACGAGTGACCTGCTGAGGGTGTCTGCTGAGGTAGAGTCAGGTCGGGTCAGTATCGCCGGTGGCCGCTGACGAGTGTGTCACCACGAGTGACCTGCTGAGGATGTCTGCTGAGGTCAGGTCGGGTCAGTATCGCCGGTGGCAGCTGACGAGTGTGTCACCACGAGTGACCTGCTGAGGGTGTCCTGGGAGCAGGCGCACTGTCGCATCATACTCTCGTGTGCCCCTCGTCTGCCTCTGGGGTGATGTAAGGCGTGCTGACTAGCATGGTCTGCGTTCTCTCTGCGGTGTTGTCGATGTTGTTGTCGCGAGCCGCATAGCGCAGAAGTCGAAAAGCGGCATTGCTGATGTGCTTAGCATTTGTGTCTATATATAGATAATATATGTTGCTGTGCATGGACTCTGTCTGTTTCAGATGACGAGAGCGAGCGAAGCGAGCGAACGAACGCAATCCTACAAACAAGAGCCATTCGTCGTCGGTCCTCTTTGTTCGGAAGGCCTTCAGACATTGATCTTAATTGCTTGGAAGTGCCTCAGACATTGATCTTGATTGTTTGGAACGGCTTCCGGCATTTGTCTTGATTGGTTGGAAGGGTTTGATACATTGGTCTTGATTCCTTGGAAGTGCCTCAGACATTGATCTTAATTGTTTTGAAGCGCTTCATACATTGGTCTTGATACTGGGCACTGACTATGTAAAGCTACATGCCCAAATAATTGTCGTTGAATGATGCACTTGTTGGGATGTATCAGAATACGGCAACACTTCCAGTTTCTGAGATAAAAGTGTAATTACTCGAAATATTTAGCCATACAACCTATGAATCCATCAGTCAGCTGCATGTTTACATGTTGGCCAAGGCGCCCGCCGCTCGACGGACCGTCTGCTGAAAACATAACAAAAATATAACAAAACACCAACAGTGGGGGAAGAAAATGGGCCTGGGCGGTAAGACACAGACACACTGTGACAGTTGTGTCCGTGACACACAGACACCGGGTTGGATCTAGGGCCAGTCATACGCCTGCTTTGGGCATGACTACTTGCAGCATTCTTATTGTTAGTTTTATCCATCTAATACCGGGTCCTTTGTATGCTTGTTTATTTATTTTCCATCTCTTAGCTGGGAGTGCCGCGACTTTACTGTTCATTTTATGGTTTAAACGTAAGGTACTTGCAGTCGTTGGGCAAGAGGAGGAATCACTCCTGGTCACCTGATCTCGGGTGGCGGACCTTAAAAAAATGGTAGCCGCCAGCACGGTGTGAACAACCCCCAGCACCGACCTTCGACCGTCTGAGGTGACCCGGCGCCTTCATCCACCTGGCGGCAAGGTTGGCTGAAGAGCGGCGTCTCGCTGACCTCCAGGAATAGCGAATGGGCAATCAGACAGGCAGAGCTCGCGGCGATCGTTCACGATCGTCTGCACCACTTCCGTCGGCTCCTGCTAGCAACGCATAGTGGCAACTGCCTTGTCCTAGTTTTCGCGAGTTGAGAAGTGAATACCGGTGAATGCCCTTGTATGCAGTTTGTTTTGCACGTGCCAATTGAAATATAGCAGGCGTTTGTAGAACTTCATTCCGTGATGTTTGTTTATCAGTTGTCCATGTCAACTATACAGTAAGCGAGGCGTGGTCAAAACACACACACACACACACATGAAGAAAGAGCTCCAGCACTGGCAAGAGGTATGCTCTAGTGCGCGCTGAGGGTTCCACACACCAGAAATTCCATTACATTCCGTACAGCACGCCAATTATGTAAATAACGTCCCGCGCCACGCCCATGTGCCTGCTGACGATCGGACAGCTGACGGGCCGCAGGTGACCGGCACCTACCGAGTGACTGGCTCAGTAGTGACTCCAGTGATGGATCAGCAACTTTGAGCTGGCTATTTCCCCCTCAAAAGTATGCAAAACAATACTATATATATATATATATATATATATATATATATATATATATATATATATATATATATATATATATATATATATATATATATATATATATATATAATATATATATATATATATATATATATATATATATATATATATATATATATATATGTGTGTGTGTGTGTGTGTGTGTGTGTGTATGTATGTGTGCGTGTGTCCATATATGCATACGTGCACCTCAGTTTTTCATGGGCTTTTTCAACATTCAGCATGCCTGGTGGTGGATACGCTCACTGATGTGTTATTTGTACGGAGGGCTGGTGTATCAAAGCGGCGTTCCGCTACCGAGCACGCGAAGGCACCTGCACCCGCCACGGCGGCCACATGCCGGCCGGGGAGTGGATACAGACGATGATCGTGAGCGAGGGCAGCTGCCCCGTGTGCCCCGCGGTTGCGCTGCTCAGTGGGGCCCGCTAGGAGCTGCTGGGGTAGGTCGTGTCGACGACCCCAGCACAGGAGCGCTGCAGGTGTGGCCCGGCTGCAGGTGTGGCCGGGCTGGAGGTGTGGCCCGGCTGCAGGTGTGGCCCGGCTGCAGGTGCAGGAGCGCTGCAGGTGTGGCCAGGCTAGGGGGGCTGCAGGTGTGGCCGGCTGCAGGTGCAGGAGCGCTGCAGGTGTGGCCCGGCTGGGTGTGGCCCGGCTGCAGGTGTGGCCCGGCTGCAGGTGTGGCCCGGCTGCAGGTGTGGCCCGGCTGCAGGTGTGGCCCGGCTGCAGGTGCAGGAGCGCTGCAGGTGTGGCCCGGCTGCAGGTGCAGGAGCGCTGCAGGTGTGGCCCGGCTGCAGGTGTGGCCCGGCTGCAGGTGTGGCCCGGCTGCAGGTGTGGCCCGGCTGCAGGTGTGGCCCGGCTGCAGGTGTGGCCCGGCTGCAGGTGTGGCCCGGCTGCAGGTGTGGCCCGGCTGCAGGTGCAGGAGCCGCTGCAGGTGTGGCCCGGCTGCAGGTGTGGCCCGGCTGCAGGTGCAGGAGCGCTGCAGGTGTGGCCAGGCTGCAGGTGTGGCCAGGCTGCAGGTGTGGCCCTTGCCAGGCTGCAGGTGTGGCCAGGCTGCAGGTGTGGCCAGGCTGCAGGTGTGGCCCGGCTGCTGCAGGCTGCAGGTGTGGCCAGGCTGCAGGTGTGGCCGGGCTGCAGGTGTGGCCCGGCTGCAGGTGTGGCCGGGCTGCAGGTGTGGCCCGGCTGCAGGTGCAGGAGCGCTGCAGGTGTGGCCCGGCTGCAGGTGCAGGAGCGCTGCAGGTGTGGCCCGGCTGCAGGTGTGGCCCGGCTGCAGGTGCAGGAGCGCTGCAGGTGTGGCCCGGCTGCAGGTGCAGGAGCGCTGCAGGTGTGGCCCGGCTGCAGGTGCAGGAGCGCTGCAGGTGTGGCCCGGCTGCAGGTGCAGGAGCGCCACTTGGTCACAAGTTGCAGGTGTGGCCCGGCTGGAGCGCCACACCTCAGTGGTGACGCTCTCCAGACACCAGTCACTGGTGCCGTCGTTGGATGACATGGATATATATGTAATTGGTGTTGTCATTGGTGTTGGCATGGATATCCTACTGGCCGGAGCATGTACCAGCGGATACTACTGACTAGACAAGAAAAGGGGATGCAATACTAGGAAACTGACCAAGAGATACTACTAGCCAGAGCATAGATCAGCGGATGCTACCGACTAGAGCACAGACTAGGAGACAACCAAGGCAATAGTACTGGGAGCGTAGTCTGCAAGAATTGGTCCAGATTCCGACCGGGAAATTGTTGGGTGCCGATCGGCATGACAACAAGCACCTGCAATTATCGGTGGCGCGGCAACAAATACCTACCATTATCGGTCGCGTGGCAACAAACACCTGCCATTATCGGTGGCGTGACAACAAACACCTGCCATTATCGGTGGCGAGCGTGAGTCGTGTGCTCGGCAATACGCGGCGTCAGGAGACGCGTTATAGACGAGTTATATATGCGCCTATTGACGAGTGATACATGCGCTTGTTGACGAGTCGTATATGCCTCCATTGACGAGTTGATGAGCTATGCACGTGTACTTAAAAATTGCACTGGAAATGTTTTTATCGTTGCTGTGCGCAAGTCAGATTTTTCTTTTAATTGGAGTCCGATTTCGTTGAAAAATTCCAGATGATCAAAGTACGAAATGAGGGAAGGTTTGCTCATTCGTCCTTCACGGATTAAATCAACACAATGTTTCAAAACCGGGATAAAAAAGTTTCTTAGTGGATTTCATTTTCTGAAGCAATATCATTGATACTAAAGTCGCTCCGTAATCCTCATAATTCATCCGGGTGCCCAAAAAGCCCAGATCATGGCTGAATATCCCGGATGGATTAGGGCAGGGGCTGAACACCCTGGCTTGGCACTCTGCTTATGTTAAGCTGTCATATCCATGTGCAATCTGAAAATACGTCTTGAAAAAGAACTACTTGGACACCCTGGCTTTGTGCGAGATTTCCATCCCTGTTCAGATCACAAGATCCCAATGAAAACATCGCAAAATGCTCATTGGATAATATTGGTATGAGGAGTTGTTTATGTTTTTTATGTATGCCTGTGACAGCCCTTTCCCCGTGACATCTGTTTTAAAACTCGACAATAGGCGGTAATAGCCACGAGCATATTGTGGGTGACCTGAAAATACGTCTTTGTCTTTGTCTTTGCCTCATTTGGTGTAGGCACTGGGTCATGCAGGATCTGTTTCCTGTGGGTTCAATGTCGTGCAGGCTCTGCGTGGTGCAGGGCCTGTCAGCTGCCGATTTTGTCTCCTGTGGACTGTGTCGCCGTGCTCCGGGTCCTACACGTCCTGATCAGTGCCGCGGTCGTTGGACGCCGTCCCGGAAGCGAACTGGACCGCCGGACGTCGGATATGGGTCAGCAGAAGAGGGTCTGCTCTCTCGCGGTGGGCGGCCAGCCGCCGACAGGGTCGCCTTTTTATCGGATTCCTCGGACGCCGGCGCTAAACGAAGCCGGCGGATGCGAGCGCAGCGCCCCTGGCGGCGCCGCGGCGCACTGCTGCGGCGCGAGCCTCAAGTGTGTCAGCCGGCCGAGTCAGTCGACAAGGCTGCCGCTGCTGAAGTGGGCGAGTGTCGGCGGCGGAGCGCGCGTGACTCGGTCGCAGCGTTGCGGCACAGTGTCGGCCGGCGGCGCAGTGTCGGGCAGACGCGCTGTCGGGCGGTCCGCGTGGTCGGGAGGGCGACCAGCACGGTCGGCTCGAGGAAGAGCAGCACGCTGGTGTGTCAGTGACGTCTCACGACCTTGACCCGGCACCGCCCGGGACGTCACACGGCCTTGACCCGGCACCGCCGACGGGCTGGTACCGGGCTCGGCCGCAGGCCAGGCGTCGCCACCGCCGCGATGACACCCCGGTGAGTAGTAGTAGTATATTGAGTTCTCCATATTCATGGCTTTTCAGCACTCACGTCAGTACATGGTTCAGTCATAAAAGAGACACTCGACTTATGAAAAACACGAAATGACGCAAAACGTCAATGAGAAGAGATAAAATGATAAAGCACGCGATCAAATACGCCACTGAGCATCAACCCTACTATTCCACGTGCTGGCCGCCCGATACAGAAGTGTCGACACCGACCCGTGACACGACACCACGATGACACCACGATGACACCGCGATGACACCGCGATGATGCCGATCGCTGTGCTAGAGGGCGCAGCCAGGATTTTCGAAGTTGTGGCTCAAACAAACGGAGGTGATGAAAGCGAAAAATTATAGTTTCCCATGGTGAAAATCTTAAGATATATCGTTGATCTAGATAATTTTTAGTTCCTAAGGGGAGTGGAGGAGAAGGGACCGTGCACGCCCCCTTCTCCACGCTTCGCGTCTGGCTGTGCTTCCCTTGTCGCTCTAGCTTTAGTAGGCTTTCTTTCTCCGTGACAAGGCTTAGTCGAAACGAAGCTTGAATGCCGGTGTTGTGCGATCAACCTGTCATTATAATAATTAGTAGTTTCGCCGTTTATCCATTTATGAACGCTAGAGTTTGTCGACCTGTGGCCAGAGCCACACTGTGCCTGACAACACTGCGTGGATAATAAACCAATAACAAACAAAAAACAAGCAAGGAGACCCTCCATTTGTAATTCCAATGATTCCACAGTACGTTCTTTAACCCGTCCCGTCTCGGGGGGTCTTCAACCGCCCCCTCAGGTTTTTCGCGGATAGCGGAGGAACGGCGCGCGGCAGCGCATCCACATTTGGCATACCTTTTCCCACATCAATTTGACATGCTGATTCAAAATTTGTAGGTCAGGTCATCTAGGGTTAACAAGTTAGTCAAGGTCAAGTGAGGTCACCTCCAAAAAAGTTAAACCAGTCGTCACGCTTTCACGGATACAGATATTTTAATGAAACTTTTAGTGTTTGCTTATCTTTACGAATGCAACAAAACGTACGAGTCGATTTTTTTTTCGTTTTTGATTACATATAAATTTTGCATATTTGCCACTTGCAGTTCAAATAGAAGATTCTGGCTAAAGTAAGCATTTTGTATTGGAGCAAGTTGACTTCCAACAACATTTATCGGTCTGCTCTACCCATTGAAAAAGGAAAATTGAAGAAAACTTGAAAACTAAAGAAAATGAAAGAAAAATTATGTTGGGGGGCCAAACAAATTTATGGCCCTGATCCATTTCGCTGACCTTTTTCACATTCCAAATAAATTTTTTTTTTTTCATGTGTCCCCCAAAATGAACTTCCCAGAGCTAAAAACATAATGTAAGTCGTGAAAAGTCGTGAAAATCTAACCCCTCTGGTGATGTCACTTTTGGGGAAAATTATTTTGGGAGTTGATCCGGACCCTACTCGTCGAGCGCTTCCCGATGACATCTCTTTCGTTTTCGTGCGACGCTTAGTTTGAATTTTAGAGAGGTGTCTTCAATCGCCCCCGCCCCCGAGACGGGGTGTGAGGATTTGACCGGAAAGACGGCGCGGGTTAACATCTTGTGGAGGAGGCACTCGTCGCAGTACGAGGTCAGGTCAACGGCAGACATCCGATGGCGATTTCTCGTGACGTCTGAGATGTGTTCAAACGTTGTTTGCCACCCGGAATCGCACGTGCAGATGATAATCTTCGCCCGGAAAATAATCCCGGAATCACAACGATAATCTTCTGAGCTTTAGCCGTCTGTGGCTTCGCTGCACTGTCATGCACCTGGATGCAGCATGTGATGTGTGATGCGTCTGGCGCATCGAAGACCATTGGCAGCAAACTGACAGGCCGACCGTGCTTGGGATGAAGTAGGTCGATTAGCATACCGATTAGTATACCGCTACACCTGACCGCAAGCGAATTGACGTGTGCCTCCCAGATCACAATCACAAACCATCCACACGCCCAGGTTTTTCACCTGCTTGGAACGTGCAAGTGTCCGATTCATCGCCGCCACAATAACCGGACGTGCGGTGGCAATCTGGTTACGTTGTCCACCGAGTGAAACCGGTCCGGTTTTTCCCTCCGTTCGCTCTTCACGCCACGCCGCAGTCGCCACGCACACGTCACGTCTCACACTCGCTGGAATACGACTGTCGCCTCGGCTGGTTCGTTGCGGCTGCCCATGTGATTGATCGCCAGCTGTGTGTGGTCGGCAAAACG
Source organism: Imbricaverruca yamaguchii (assembly GCA_034440575.1). Lineage (NCBI taxonomy): Eukaryota > Metazoa > Arthropoda > Thecostraca > Neoverrucidae > Imbricaverruca > Imbricaverruca yamaguchii. The sequence continues at coordinate 766,304 of JAOTOL010001448.1, forward strand.
GACGACTGAAACTCACAGTCAGTTTTGTGCGCCGGATTCATAATTATGAAGTGTATGTCAAGCTGGTCTTCCACAAGCGGAGATATTGTATTGAGCCGCCCTCTAGATGTTATATTACCAGTGACCAGTGATGCATTATATGATGGTCGGTGGAAGCCACAATCAGTGGCGATCAATGGTCGGTGGAAGCCACGATCAGTGGCGATCAATGGTCGGTGGAAGCAACGATCAGTGGCGATCAATGGTCGGTAGAAGCCACGATCAGTGGCGATCAATGGTCGGTAGAGGTCATGATCAGTACCGATCAATGGTCTGTGGAAGCCACGTTCGGTAGCAATCAATAATCTATAAAAACAGCCATGTTCAGAAACGCGGAAACTGAGGGAGCGAAGGGGAAAGGCTCGCCTGCCTTTGAGATGAGCGACGTCGCTCCCAACTTTACATTATGATAAAGTTCATATTCAGTTAATCGAGTTCAAGGCTGCCACGTTTTCCGTTGGTGTAGGTAGATTCGAGGTCTGCTGGTGAACTTCGCGCGTTCTGCAGGACTCGTGATAGTTCTTGAGAACCTCGTACTGATCGTGACACCTTGTGTACATGGCCGCCCGCTCCAACTCGTATATATTGCTGAAATTCCGGAGCGGGCGGGGAGAGGGGGGGGGGGCACCTTCAGAAATTGGACGGAATACGGTGATGTCTGGACTGGATTGTGGGGGGGGGGGTTATTGGTTTTACGACACATCGACCGTTGAGCCATGTAGCGTCGCCAATCTCTTCACGCCGATTGGTCGCGGGAGAAGAGTAGCGACAGGTGAGATTCGAACCCACAACCTTTCGATTGTGAGACGAGCGACTTACCCATAGGCTACTCGTCCCCTGGACTGGATTGTGGGCGCGATCGGGGGAGACGATGACGGGGTGGGTTCAGACTGGCGGTAGGGCGCTGCCGAGGGAGCCGGGCTGCGGTGCGCGCACTGGTGTTCCGTCCGACACGGCGCCGTATCCCCTGTCTTGAGCTACGGGCTAGTGCCGCCAGAGGGCCCCGTGTCCAGAGGAGAAAAACCTGCTACTCGGCCACGAGAGTGATTTGTTGTTGTTGTTTATTGGGTGGTTCACGATGCACTTTATGCACATTCATGGCTAATAGCGCCGCCCACACTGTTTCGCCGGTGGGCCGAGGGATTGGAACATGTCCCGAGCGGCAGCAGTGTCGAACCCGGGACGTTTGGTACCTAGAGCCCAACACTTTAACCACTCGGCCATCCCCGCCCCGCCACGAGCGTGGGTGACAGATATTTTACAAATATTTCCAGTTATGGTGACAATTTACGGTACCGTATTATCATTCAATATAGATTGCATTTATCATCAGGCCGTTTTGCTTCTCAACATACCCAGTCAATTAGTTTTTCCTAACCATCCAGACATATGCGTACTCAGATTGTTTCAGTACATGTATCAGAAGCGTACCGAAGCAATTTAGTAGCCATGATCGAGGAGACGGGGGCTGAAAAAAATGTTATCACTCGAGGTAAAGTCCATAGGTATTAACATTGCCGTGGTAAGCCCTGTCACCTACGAACTGTCCCGTCCCCGTCCAGAGATTGAGCCCGACGCAACAGTTCCGTTTCCCGGCGCAGTTTGTGGCGAGTGGCACGGCTCACATAACAGGTAACGAGATATGGCTGACATCACGTGAAAGCTCCAACTGTTGGCTATCCATCGGGCACAATTTTGTTGCGGTCGGGTCAACGTGTTGCGCGTGCGCGTCACTGGGTCCTGAGAGAACGGGTGTCCGGTGAATCACCGACCACCTTTAGGATAGCCTGCAAATCTGAGATTTTTCGTTCGGAAAATCACCAATTTTAGCGCTCCACATCGGCCAGATTCAGACCGTCACATCTCAGCAACCAATGGGCGAATCGACACCAAACCAAAACCTCAGTGTTGCCACGACAATTTTCAATGTCGCCATGGCAACCGTTTCCGAGTCACACGCCGGCCGCATGCGAGGGGGTGTGGAAACGGAAACTACATTTTTTAGCGTTTTCACGATTGGGTCTGGTTCTTTGAAACTGCTAAACTTGGCGACTTGCCGTCACTTTCACATCATGGCCCCATGTACCGGCTACAATTTTCCAATTGACGACCAGTGGCTGCGGTGTGTGCGGGCGCAGTCATCGTGACACAAACTGCACGTGTTTCAGTCCGTGAAAAAGGCTCCGCTTTCCACTGTCTCCGCATCACTGTCGAATGACACTTCGCGGTTAAAGTTATATGTGCGGGTAGCTCCATTCTTTGTGACGCTCATAGTTCCTTCGGATTTTACTCATGGAAAATATTTTGGTTGCAATCGTCGAAGCCCGCAACCGTTACCAGACGTCACTTTTGGCAATCTCAAACGGCAGACGGGGACGGAAAAGTGTCCTGCCACCATCTAGAGATTGAATCCGACGCAACAGTTCCGTTTTCTGGCGCAGAGTGCTTTCAAGGCTGGTTTCAGTGTGTACGTATCTACCTAATAAGTATCAAGGCGCTGTTGTAGCTGAACTTGTGTGTGTTTGCGTACGTGGTATTTCGTCTCTGAGAATCGGGACAAGTATTGGAAACATGGCCTTGTCTTTGATGTTGGCCGCCCAGAATATCTTTATCTCCGGGAAGTTATCCACTACTTTCATTCCAAAAGATGAATTGAGTCTGACAATGACTGTGATCTCTTGCTGTTTGGTCATGATCATGTGAACATGGAAACGCGGTACATGGCCGTGAAAGGCGCAAAAAGAGTTTTTGATGACATAAACAAATCACATTATTATCCAACTTGGAATGATGCACAGATTTCCTCTGATAATCCAGGATTCAGATTTAAAGAAAAGTCCTCTGCTCCATACCAACTTGTAATGCCACATAATTTTCCTCTCCAATTCAAGAATTCCAAGACATAAATCCAACCCTGGTCATACCTAACTGAAGTGATACTTGGAAGAAACCTTAGTGCAATACATGCCCAAGGTGTGAGTGATAATATGACACCACCATCACGAGAAAAGGCGCGTTGTAGCTATTCTGGCTGCAAATTGAATGGCCAGTCAAGATCATTCAGAGGCCTATGAAGGCAAAGCATGCCGGTTTACCGATCCTGCTTGGAGAAGGAGGGGCAATATGGCACATTACGCAGAAGTGCAGGTAAGACTGAATGCATTTTTACTAACCAACATCGTATCTGCAAAATATGTTTTTATCAATATGTTTATGTGCAAACAAAAATATCATGACACCTTGTGCAATTTTTCGTGCTGATTTTCTTCTCGTGTGTGTGTTCAATTATCCAGCCATATAAAGCTGTTTGGTGCAGTATTTTATGTACCATATCTCTCAGTCTAACATATTTAAGCCATTTTGCCACACTGCAGACTTGTGTAATCCTTATCATGAAAAAATGTTTTAGTTCTTCGAATATGAGCCTTTGTTATTTTAATAATTTCATCTGGTCACTTCCATATGCTTGATTTGTTTGCGTCAGGGCCCACGTTTTGTCTATATTTAAGGGCCCATCATCGTCAATATTTCGCACTCGTACACATGCGTGCCGGCCCTACTGTGAGCCATCAACATGTGACAGCCTGGTGGTGTTCGATATTCTGCAGGTGACAGGGTGCACAACATCTCACCTCTGCCCGTGTCCATGTCCGTCCAGGACCCTTATTGACACCGGCAAAGCCAACCATCACTTCGGGGGTCACGTTAACCTTGAATTAACGTCGCATGTCATTTACAGGCTACGATGGGCTACCAACGGACGACAAAAATTGACAGTTCAAATGCAACTTTACAAGAATAAAGTATAATTTAACGCCACGAATATTCTTCTTGCACTGTATAGCATCTCATAGCAGAAGCGTACATTTCCTGAGTTATGCATGACCACAGCGTGTAGGCACAGTATTACCCGCAGCATTCCCACCTCACAACATGAGATTACATAGTGTTCACTTGAGCCGATTCCAACACGGGACAGTGCAGAACACCGGACATGTCTAGAGAGGATACTCCAAACCAGGAAATCAGCTAAATGTACAAACATGGCTGTACATCTCACTGATTGCCGGTTATAGCTCAATGCATGGAGCTAAAATGGCACGTGCAAACGTTCAAAAATTATCTTGAAGTTCTCGAGGTGTATCAAGCACTAAATACTGATGGATAAGTAAGCACTTCTTTACTTGGGCCAACAGCGCACACAAGATGGAATGTGAAGCTCCTTGCGGTCCCGTCTCTCTGCTTAATTCATAGCGACTCTAAGAGTGAATCCTTAATCTTGGAATAATTCACTTTCGCAGACAACACTCGGGACCAACCATTGAGTGGTGTGTATGAAAAGTTTATAAGCAAATATGGACCTACTTTTTTTCGTGCCCGTCGCCTGCATCCCGAACGCCCATCCACCTTGTTCACACGGCAACAGCCAAGGTCACAGGAAACAGGGCATGGCTGCTGTTGATGGCATTGTCAACAATTTATGAACAGACCAGTACCATGTGGCCATGGGATTTTCCAGTGGCTTGAATTATCTCTATCATTTTAAAACAAAAGGACTTGGTGAAGAACGGCTTCACAGCAACTGAACTCCTTCAGTTGCATTCAGCTGCAACACTTCTTACTTCAGGTGAAAGAGTGACGGTTAAACTATAGGTACCAGGATTCAGTGGATACTAGGGACTGAATGACCTGATACTCGTGACGTTTGTTGGCCTGTGGTGTAGTGGACGGCGCCACACCAACTCTAATACCAGACCAACTCCAACACCAGACCAACTCTAATACCAGACCAACTCTAACACCAGACAAACTCTAACACCAGACCAACTCTAACACCAGACCAACTCTAACACCAGACCAACTCTAACACCAGACCAACTCTAACACCAGACCAACTCTAACACCAGACCAACTATTATACCAGACCAACTCTAACACCAGACCAACTCTAACACCAGACCAACTCTAACACCAGACCAACTCTAACACCAGACCAATTCTAACACCAGACCAACTCTAACACCAGACCAACTCTAACACCAGACCAACTCTAACACCAGACCAACTCTAACACCAGACCAACTCTAACACCAGACCAACTCTAACACCAGACCAACTCTAACACCAGACCAACTCTAACACCAGACCAACTCTAACACCAGTCTGCTTGTCGCAAGAGGCACAAGAAGAGCGAAATGGACGGGCCCGGACGGCTCGTGTCAGAGAACGGTGACGCACATTCCTGACCTGGCGACCACTGGCAATACTGCGTTAGCTAGTCAACAACTACAAGGTCATCAGCGCCCTCCAGGCTATCGACTCAAGACCGTCCTCAAGATAAGACGAGAGTGAAAGGGGATGTGAAAGGGAGATATATGTGTCGGTGAAGGGCGCGCAAATGGAAGTGCTGAAGGAGCACGGCCCCTACCATTGAGCAGGCAGTCGAGGATAGCTCATATAAATAAATAAGTAAATATAAAAATCAGTATATATACATGTATTATATATATATATATATATATATATATATATATATATATATATATATTCATAGTTTCCACAAATTACCTAACGCTTGTCAGGTGAGAATATATATAAGAAAGGAGTGACGGCGTGGTAGCGGTTGAGTAAAGTAAGACTGGACATGACACAACTCGTTGCATGTAAACTGTGCATGTAAGGATCACATGGTCCTGATGAAGCCTTATGGCCAGAGAATACGCTGGTGGAGTTGTGGAGGGCACTTTAGTGGAGTCAAAGTATGAACACGAACGACGATGAAAGTTGCTAACGGCAATGCGCGGGGTATGTCAAGATCATCGAATGACCTTCTGCTAATGTCAGACAATTTATTGTCACTTGATGAGTTGGACGTAATCTGTTTTTGCACATCTGTCATGCTCAACAGGAACTGAAGTTTTAACATTGATGAGTCGGCCACGTAAAGCATTAACATAAGCTGCAGACCTAAATATGCAGTAATTCGTCTATCTGTGCGAAAAAAAATGACCACAACAGAAGGACAGAACTACTCAATGTTGTTCATGCTTCTCGGGCTTCCCGCTCCAGGGTATATTGGAAATATATCGTCCATGTTTGTATTATGTTTGCGATTTAGAAGAGGCCGATCGTTCTGGTGGTTCGGTGTAACGCAGGAGTGTGGAAGGTTGGGATTATCTGTCCATAACTCTTCAAACTATGCATGGATGGCCCAAGTAAAAACATCACCTAGTTAGTGTTGGCTGTTACGCTGGTGGTGGGATAATTATTCATCTAATGTACACATATGAGACTGTGCTATAGCATCTCATTCTACAGCTGGATTACACTAGCTACTAATAGTATGTGAAGAACCCAAGGAAGAAAATGAGGTTGCATACAATGCAAATTGAAATGTTGTGCAAGCATGCATATCAAAGTACATGCATGATGTTCTGCTGTCTCCACTGCGCGTTGGTGGTGATCCGCTGAGGGAGGTGGAGGACGCAAAATACCTGGGGAATATAACTAGCAGCGATTCGTCTGTTGATCTTCACATCGCCCGACATTGTAAACAGATCTTCAAACAGGGCAGCTCACTCATGGGGAAGTTTCATATGAACACAGTCAGCACAGCTGTGTAGCAGCACATCTGTGCACAGCTGTGTAGCAGCACATCTGTGCACAGCCGTCAAATGTCAACTGTTTCGGTCTCTCTATGCTTCTATTCATGTCGTTCGCCTGTGGTGGAACTATGCAGAGAAGACACCGCAGAGTCTTGTGATCCCCATGTCATCTAGTGCTGAGGACATTCCTCGACCATAATGCACATTGCACCCCGTCGGGAACATGTGTTGTTCGCGATGTGCCCGTGACCGTAACGTTACCACAGGAAGAAGTGTTCCATGATCGCAGTCTTCAGAGGTGCAAAAAGTACCCCCTTAGCCTCCATGGAGGGGGTAGCAAATGGATCTGCTAACGTGCAACTTCTTGGTAGTGTGATCTTGTCGAGGACATTAGCATCCCACACTGTGCTAAAATGCATGTTTCATGCAAATAAAGATGCTTACCAAAATTGCACGCATTGTGAAGAAAATGACCAATAGATTAGGGAAATTTGCAACTACTTATTCAATGCACTCACATGTATGCACACCTATGTAATATTTATTGCCACTAAGGAATGCACGATTGAGGAGAGTCACTGTTTGCACTCCTGAGAGTAATTAGGCAGTGATCTGCATCTTCAATGGGGACACTGTGCGTTCAAATGTACGCCTACAGCGGTAAATGCACTATGTAAGGCGGCACATGATAGGTAGCAAAACTGGACTTTGGTATCTAGAGATGACATCCGATTAGTACATTTTTGCACCTCTGGCCCTGTTATCACCGGAAGCTGGTGCGCCATGACCGGAGAGTTATCACCGGAAGCTGGTGCGCCATGACCGACTTCCATCCAGTGCAAATCATCTGATAACACCTGTTGTGAGCTTATGCTCAGTCCAGGTCCAGAATCAGGAAACACCGGATTATCAGCCGGATATCTACCGGACCAGCTGAGTATCTGATGGCGTGCATGCATGTTTTCCGTGGGGCCGCCTTTTTCGAGATGTACACATCAACGCATGTCAGGTTTTTCGGCCACGTGGTTGTGATGCCACATATCCCCGTTTGTATAGACTTCGTATCTAGAAAAATACGCATTGTTGTTTTTCTTGCTGTTGTTCATGATGTTGTTGCTGTTGTATGCAGCAGACAACCAACGATCAGGTTACCTGCCCCTATCTGCACCGCAGTTGCCATTACCATCACCAACAACAGAGCTAATAGGGCTGCTAGACAACGGATTAGCGCCAGTGAAGTGGCTATTGATATGATGACATTCAAAGAATGGATGCGCTTTAAATTATTCCAAAACACATTTCATTGATGACAATGAAAGGAAATGACGCAAAATGGAGGCGTGTAATAACATGCCTCCGATATTCCTGAAGTGCCACCACGGCTTAAACACCACACTATTGCTACCAGAACTTCTGAGTGGCAGTTCGGGGCATCGTTCTAATGCATTCGGCTGCCGTTGCTCAGGCGATGGAAAGTGGGAATGCCAAATGGCTTAATTCGATGAATACGAGAACGTTATGCCGTCACCATTGCGTTCTGTACTCTACCAAGCAGCATATGTTTATTGGAGCTGATGCATTAGCGGTAATAACTCATTCACATCAATTGGTTATCAATCTTTAGTATAATATGATACTATTTATCTGCTCATATATTCAATGACTTAGATTCCATCGAAGAGTGACTTAGTTGAAAACAAAAGTGTGCGGCCTAGAAGGGGGCGCATAAAGGGTATATATGTATATATGTATATATATATGTGTATGTATATATACATATATATATACACACACACATATATATATATATATATATATATATATATATATATATATATATATATATGGAGGGGATAAAGACGGGGGAAAGGGGAAGACAAATTACCGCTATAAGAGACCTATTGTCCTTGACCTTGGAGACGACCCCATGGCATGTTCTCAGAAAAGCATGTATATATTTTTTTTGCTGGTGATTACCGACCTGCTCGGTTCGGTTAGTCGCTTGCGGCGTGTTTGAACACGGTCAAAATAATGCAGCGTTTCTCTTGTACGGCTAGACACACTTCCCGCGACAAGAGTCAGCCAGGGTGGGCAGTTCTGCTCACTGCGCAAACCTTCGGTACGCCCTGCACAAGTGTTAATTGTAACATAGTGCATTGCCATGCCCCTCATACCCCCTAAAAAGCCGCTGATGCCCTTCGTATAGTGCAAATGTTCGTCCATCCTACTAGTGTTGCCGTTGTGCCTGTTTCATTTGAATGCTTGGTTTTTCAGTCACTCCAAACAATTTTCGGGGTACAATGCTGAGGGCGCTGCCAACCTGGAGATACACCTAGACCCTGAGATATAGTTGGAGACTTCTCTAGATTCCAAGGTGGAGGGTGTTAAACAGCAAGATGTGCCAGACTTCAGGCAAATATTCCACCTTGAAGGAAAAAGACATTGATTTGGAAGTTCTCTTTGCTTCTATAATGAATTGCATTGCATTCAAGTTGATTAGCATGCAAAGTCAAATGATCCCACAGAGGATCCAGGAGGGCCTAATGAACCCAGTAAGGGTCCTGACCCCCCCCCCCGCACGGTGTCTCCACCCAGAGACTCAGGGTCGGAGTAAGTGTGGCGGATGCTGACCGGCCAGCCCCCATCGCCCGGTGTCCCCACCCGGAGACTCAGAGGCGGTGTCAGTGTCACGGATGCTGGACGGCCAGCCCCCATCAACTTGCCGGGTCTGCACCCAGAGACCCAGAGGCGGTGTCAGTGTGGTGAATGCCAGGTCGCCACCCCTCAACCCCCGATGTCTCCACACCGAGACCCAGAGTTGGTGTCAGTGTGGCGGACGCTGCCCCCCCCCATCGACCGGGGTCTCCACCCAGAGAGACCCAGAGTCGGCGCCGATGTCGGGCGGCCGACCCTGCCTCCCCAGGTCGCGCCGGCCGCGCCGCCTCTGCCCGGCCGTGTCGCGTGCTGTCCGCTCATCCCGACCCTATTCCTGGCCCACATTCGGCCGGCGCGGATCCGGCTGCCGGCCGGCGCGCGCTCACCAGCGGCCAGCGAGCTCTCTCTCTCTCTCTCCTCAGTCTCAGCGGGCCATGAGCTGGTGGAGCGCGCCAGTACGGCCGGCCGGACTGCGCAGACAGAACGGCCGACCCGGCTGAGGCGCGCCGCCTCATCTCTCTCTCTCTCTCTGTCTGTCTGTCTTTTTCGCTACCTCTCTCTCGCTACCTCTCTCTCGCTACCTCTCTCTCGCTACCTCTCTCTCGCTACCTCTCTCTCGCTACCTCTCTCTCGCTACCTCTCTCTCGCTACCTCTCTCTCGCTACCTCTCTCTCGCTACCTCTCTCGCTCCTCTCTCTCGCTACCTCTCTCTCGCTACCTCTCTCTCCCCTCTCTCCTCTCTATCTCCCCTCTCTCCTCTCTATCTCCCGTCTCTCCTCTCTATCTCTCTCTCTCCGTCTCCCCCTATCTCTCTTTCTCTCTTTCTCTCGCTACCTCTTGCTACCTCTCGCTACCTCTCTCTCTCTCTCCTCTCTATCTCCCCATATCTCCTCTCTCCCTCTCTCTCTCTCTTTCTCTCGCTACCTCTCTCTCTCTCTCTTTCCCCCCTCTCTCTCTCTTATCTTTCCATCTCTGTCTATGTCTGTCTCTGTATCTGTCACTGTCACTGTCACTGTCTCTGTCTCTGTCTCTCTGTCTCTATCTCTATATCTGTCTCTATCTCTATATCTGTCTCTATCTATGTTTCTGTCTCTGTCTGCCTCTGTCTCTGTCTCTCTCCAGGTGTGATTCACATTGTGCGGAGATTACCCTTACCGCCAGGGGTGTTGCACATTGTGCAGGGATTACATTCACTAACATGCGTGCTTCATATTGCGCTAAGATTATTTTCATTGATAGGTGTGCCCATTGTGCAGTGATTGCCCTCTCGCCGAGAGGTGTACCTCTCACTGTTCACAGTATATCATCTCGCTGAGAGGTGTGCTTCTCACTGTACACAGTATATCCTCTCGCCGAGAGGTGTGCTTCTCACTGTGCAAATATCCTCTCGCCGAGAGGTTTGTTTTTCACTGTGCAGAGTATATCCTTTAGCCGAGAGGCGTGCTTCTCACTGTACACAGTATATCCTCTCGCCGAGAGGTGTGCTTCTCACTGTGCAGAGTATATCCTTTAGCCGAGAGGTGTGCTTCTCACTGTACACAGTATATCCTCTCGCCGAGAGGTGTGCTTCTCACTGTGCAGAGTACATCCTTTAGCCGAGAGGCGTGCTTCTCACTGGCGACATTGTCCTGCCAGCCCCGCGTGGGAAGACACTCCCCAGATACCGGGAACCCGGAGAAACGGCGACAAAGTGTGCTGACCTGACCGGATCCGGCAGCCACTATACGGGTCATAGTTAGAACCGTCCGGCTGTAACTGTAGCCATTACTATAACTTTACCTATTACTGCAACTGTAACTGTAACTGTAATTGTAATGAGCGGCGCCGTGCAGATCAAGGCAACTATGCCCACCCCTCCGAGAAGGCGTGCCCGTAATAAGCATTGCCGTACTGGCGACGGAAACTCTACCTCTACGCTCCTCCATGAAGGCGTGTCCGTAATAAGGCATCACTATGCTGGCGACGGAAACTCTACCTCTACGCTCCTCCATGAAGGCGTGTCCGTAATAAGCATCACTATGCTGGTCATGGAAACTCTACCTCTATGCTCCTCCATGAAGGCGTGTCCGTAATAAGCATCACTATGCTGGCGACGGAAACTCTACCTCTATGCTCCTCCATGAAGGCGTGTCCGTAATAAGCATCACTATGCTGGCGACGGAAACTCTACCTCTACGCTCCTCCGTGAAGGCGTGACCGTAATAAGGCATCACTATGCTGGCGACGGAAACTCTACCTCTACGCTCCTCCATGAAGGCGTGTCCGTAATAAGGCATCACTATGCTGGCGACGGAAACTCTACCTCTACGCTCCTCCGTGAAGGCGTGTCCGTAATAAGCATCACTATGCTGGCGACGGAAACTCTACCTCTATGCTCCTCCGTGAAGGCGTGACCGTAATAAGCATCGCCGTGCTGGTCACGGAAACTCTACCTCTATGCTCCTCCGTGAAGGCGTGTCCGTAATAAGGTATCACTATGCTGGCGACGGAAACTCTACCTCTATGCTCCTCCGTGAAGGCGTGTCCGTAATAAGCATCACTATGCTGGTCACGGAAACTCTACCTCTATGCTCCTCCATAAAGGCGTGTCCGTAATATGCATCACTATGCTGGCGACGGAAACTCTACCTCTACGATCCTCCGTGAAGGCGTGTCCGTAATAAGCATCACTATGCTGGCGACGGAAACTCTACCTCTACGCTCCTCCATGAAGGCGTGTCCGTAATAAGCATCACTATGCTGGCGACGGAAACTCTACCTCTATGCCCCTCCGTGAAGACGTGTCCGTAATCAGCTGTGTCGCGGACGGAAACTATTCCACGTGGCCGCAGTTTGCGGTCGACCGCCCAGAGCGGCGTTCGGACAATGGCAGCGGATGTTACTGATAGGCGGTGACCGGTTTTGGGCACGGCTCGGAGCATTTTGGGGCCGATCTTCTGCACACGTTTCCGTGGCCGTGATGTTCAATTCCACTAAGCTTGTGCTGTACGTCGCTCGCCCGCCCGCTTGTCGGCGCCCATGACGTCATCACTGGGAGTGGTTGACTCGTCTTGGGAGGATGGTCCCTGCGCTTTCTGTTCTTGTCTGTGCATATGGAACGTTCCCTTAAACGATTGCTCATCCTGCCTAGAAACAAGTATTCCACGCTGTCAGCTTGATTCCGTGATCGCTATTAGTTACAGTCTGGGCCTCTCTCCTTTTCCCTTCTCTCCCCCTCTCTCCTCTCCATCTTCTCTTTCCCTTCCACTCTTTCTCTCTTTCTCTCTCTCTCTTTCCATCTTCCTCTCTTTCTCTCTTTCTCTCTTCTCTCTTTCTCTCTTTCCCTCTTTCTCTCTTTCTCTCTTCCACTCTTTCACTCTTTCACTCTTTCACTCTTTCACTCTTTCACTCTTTCACTCTTTCACTCTTCACTCTTTCACTCTTTCATTCTTACTCTCCATCTCCCTTTACTTTTCTCTGTTTCTCTGCCTCTGCCTCTGTCTCCCTGTCTCTCTCCCTTTATGTATATATATCCATCTAACTCTCTTTCTCTCTTCTCTCTCTCTCGATCTTACTCTCTATCTCTCTCTCTCTCTCTCTCTCTCTCTCTCTCTCTCTCTCTCTCTCTCTCTTATCCGTATGTACGTGTTCGGAGTGTTCGTGACCATCGTCTTTAACTTACATCAGGACCACATCTGCGCCGCTTGCGCTAGAGTCGATTACAGGTGGGTGAAGGAAGCACCGACCTGTTTTTACCCATCTGACCTTCTTCGGGCGATCGCCACTAAAGTAAGCTCGTCCCGTTTGAATCTCCATTCAACTTGACGCCCACTGTCCGGGCAGCGACATGAGCTGTCTCGGTGAGTTCACAGGCTCGGCCCAGTGGTAGAGCTCGGCCCCAGACCCGGCCCAGTGGCAGAGCTCGGCTCCCAGACCCGGCCCAGTGGTCAGGTCGGCTCCCAGACCCGGCCCAGTGGTAGGGCTCGGCTCCCAGACCCGGCCCAGTGGTACAGCTCGGCTCCCAGACCCGGCCCAGTGGCAGAGTCGGCCCAGACCCGGCCCAGTGGTAGAGTCGGCTCCGCCGGCCCAGTGGCAGAGCTCGGCTCCCAGACCCGGCCCAGTGGTAGAGCTCGGCTCCCAGACCCGGCCCAGTGGCAGAGCTCGGCTCCCAGACCCGGCCCAGTGGTAGAGCTCGGCTCCCAGACCCGGCCCAGTGGGCAGTCGGCTCCCAGACCCGGCCCAGTGGTACAGCTCGGCTCCCAGACCCGGCCCAGTGGGGTCGGCCCCAGACCCGGCCGTGGGGGCCGTGGAGAGCTGGCTCCCAGACCCGGCCCAGTGGTAGAGCTCGGCTCCCAGACCCGGCCCAGTGGTGCAGTCGGCTCCCAGGCCCGGCCCAGTGGTAGGGCTCGGCTCCAGACCCGGCCCAGTGGGCTCGGCCCCAGACCCGGCCCAGTGGTACAGGTCGGCTCCAGACCCGGCCCAGTGGTACAGGTCGGCTCCAGACCCGGCCCAGTGGTACAGCTCGGCTCCCAGACCCGGCCCAGTGGTACAGCTCGGCTCCCAGACCCGGCCCAGTGGCAGAGCTCGGCTCCCAGACCCGGCCCAGTGGAAGCTCGGCTCCCAGACCCGGCCCAGTGGTAAGCTCGGCTCCCAGACCCGGCCCAGTGGTACAGGTCGGCTCCCAGACCCGGCCCAGTGGCAGAGCTCGGCTCCCAGACCCGGCCCAGTGGCAGAGCTCGGCTCCCAGACCCGGCCCAGTGGTACAGCTCGGCTCCCAGACCCGGCCCAGTGGTACAGGTCGGCTCCCAGGCCCGGCCCAGTGGTGCAGGCTCGGCTCCCAGACCCGGCCCAGTGGCAGAGCTCGGCTCCCAGACCCGGCCCAGTGGTACAGCTCGGCTCCCAGACCCGGCCCAGTGGTACAGCTCGGCTCCCAGACCCGGCCCAGTGGCAGCCTCGGCTCCCAGACCCGGCCCAGTGGTACAGCTCGGCTCCCAGACCCGGCCCAGTGGTACAGCTCGGCTCCCAGACCCGGCCCAGTGGTAGAGCTCGGCTCCCAGACCCGGCCCAGTGGTAGGGCCGGCTCCCCAGACCCGGCCCAGTGGTAGAGCTCGGCTCCCAGACCCGGCCCAGTGGTAGGGCTCGGCTCCCAGACCCGGCCCAGTGGTGCGGCTCCCAGACCCGGCCCAGTGGTGTCGGCTCCCAGACCCGGCCCAGTGGTACAGCTCGGCTCCCAGACCCGGCCCAGTGGCAGAGCTCGGCTCCCAGACCCGGCCCAGTGGTAGAGCTCGGCTCCCAGACCCGGCCCAGTGGTACAGCTCGGCTCCAGGCCCGGCCCAGTGGCAGAGCTCGGCTCCCAGACCCGGCCCAGTGGTGGAGCTCGGCTCCCAGACCCGGCCCAGTGGTACAGCTCGGCTCCCAGACCCGGCCCAGTGGTCAGAGCTCGGCTCCCAGACCCGGCCCAGTGGTAGAGCTCGGCTCCCAGACCCGGCCCAGTGGTAGAGCTCGGCTCCCAGACCCGGCCCAGTGGTACAGGTCGGCTCCCAGACCCGGCCCAGTGGTACAGCTCGGCTCCCAGACCCGGCCCAGTGGCAGAGCTCGGCTCCCAGACCCGGCCCAGTGGCAGAGCTCGGCTCCAGGCCCGGCCCAGTGGTACAGCTCGGCTCCCAGACCCGGCCCAGTGGTAGAGCTCGGCTCCCAGACCCGGCCCAGTGGTACAGCTCGGCTCCCAGACCCGGCCCAGTGGTACAGCTCGGCTCCCAGACCCGGCCCAGTGGTACAGCTCGGCTCCCAGACCCGGCCCAGTGGTACAGGCCAGCAGTGTGCCGTGCCCTGGAGCACACCTGTCTCTCGTCAACCAACGCGTGCTAATTGCCGCTCCTGGGTACGTAGGTGTTGATGGAGATGCTGATGGAGACGACGGCGGTGCGCCTGTAACGGCCGGCGTTGGCGCCGGCGGGGCCAGCCGCAGTCCTCTCCCCAGCTGGTGACGAAACGCGCATTTGCATGCTCGCGACCGCCGGCAGTTATCGGCGTGGGAAGGACAAGAAAGGGACATCGCACGGGCGAAAGTGAAGGTGCAGCTGGAGGGCATTCAGTCCGCTGGCGACACAGACAAACACACGGATGGTCGCGCACGTGCGTCGTCACAAACACAGACAAACACACGGATGGCCGCGCACGTGCGTCGTCACAAACACAGACAAACACACGGATGGCCGCGCACGTGCGTCGTCACAAACACAGACAAACACACGGATGGCCGCGCACGTGCGTCGCCACAGTAGCGGCTGACGCCCGATATACCCGGGCTTGTCGCCGGCTACTGGTGATAGCCGCCACAACGAAACGCCACGCGCAAATGAAAGTGCACCGACGGCGTTAGTGTTAATTGTTGCTTAGCTGGTGCCGCTATTTGTTGCTTAGCTGGTGCTGCTAATTGTTGCTTAGTTGGTGCTGCTAATTGTTGCTTAGCTGGTGTTGCTAATTGTTGCTTAGCTGGTGTTGCTAATTGTTGCTTAGTTAGTGCTGCTAATTGTTGCTTAGCTGGTGTTGCTAATTGTTGCTTAGCTGGTATTGCTAATTGTGTACTTGGTATTGCAATGCTGCACAACAAGGTAGACGCTCATCACGCAGCTTCTGCAGAAGCAGTATCACCAATGTTAACACCCGCATCATTTGTGTTTTGCTGGTCATTTTACTAATGTTTCGGGCTGCTGGTGGCTTGAGTTTAACAGGTATTTTTTTCTCAGCCAAAGACCAACCCCAAACTGAAAGTCAAAATGCACCCCTGCAATGTGCCTGAGTGCATCTTCCCTCATTGCTCAATGAGTTTTCAGGCCAAATTCCCCTTCAGGGACTTCTGCATTGGCGCCGCTTCACGGGAATGACGCCCCTACAGACAACAGACAATTACCCCCCACCGATGAAATTTCTGGATCTACCCCTACATATGCATACACACACACACACACACACACACACACACACACACACACACACACACACACACACACACACACACACACACACACATATATATATATATATATATATATATATATATATATATATATATATGTATATATATACACATATATATATATATATATATATATATATACATGCATACCTGTGCATCTATGCATGTATATATGGTGCCAGTGGCAGCTCAGATTGCCGGTGTACTTGCGTTTGAGATGTGTACCGCACAGTCGGCAGGTGTGTCGAGTGTCGGCGAAGGCGCACCCGAAGTCGGCCGCAGGTCCGGCTGCCATCCCGCGCTCGTCTGCATAACCCGGCAGGAATTATTCCATGCACGTCGGCAGAGCCTGGATGCATTTTTTTCCTGCACGCGGGCCCCACTGACGAATAACGAGCTCACATTACACAGGTGTGATGCGTGGCGAGTCACGTCATGTCACGTCATGACGCGGGCGAGTCACGTCATGTCACGTCATGACGCGTGGCGAGTCCGAATGAGTGTCGCCGGTGGAAAAGCGCGCGAGGTAAATTGAAGCAAATACGTAAATGTCGAGAAGTTGTTGCATCAGATCAGGATACTGGTATCTTGACGTTGGAGCTGCAACACCTGCAACACTCATCCTCTATCCGCGGATCAACAAAATCTGCGCCGTTGTACCATGATACCGTAAAGCCCAGCCAACTGGGCGTTCATGATGAGTATCTGCGTTGCATTCTTTCCAGATGTGTACAGGAAACTTGTGAACTCGGCCCGAAATGCGTCGCTGTAGCCGTACAGGGGTGAGGCGGAGCGAAATGTCTGTCGTTGGCTCTGTCTGCTGTGCTCGTGCAGCTCGTGGAGAGGTCTGCTGTGCTCTGCACGTGTAGCTCGATAATGGAGTCTGCTGTTGGCTCTGCTGTGCTCTGCACGTGTAGCTCGAAGGATCTGCTGTTGGCTCTGCTGTGCTCTCGTGAGCTCGTGGAGAGTCTGCTGTTGGCTCTGCGTGCTCTGTGGAGAGGTCTGCTGTTGGCTCTGCTGTGCTCTGCACGTGCAGCTCGTGGAGAGATCTGCTGTTGGCTCTGCTGTGCTCTGCACGTGCAGCTCGTGGAGAGGTCTGCTGTTGGCTCTGCTGTGCTCTGCACGTGCAGCTCGTGGAGAGGTCTGCTGTTGGCTCTGCTGTGCTCTGCACGTGTAGCTCGAGAAGGGAGATCTGCTGTTGGCTCTGCTGTGCTCTGCACGTGCAACCCGGGAGGGGAGATCTGCTGTTGGCTCTGCTGTGCTGTGCACGTGCAACAGTTGAGCTGCTGTTAACATCTGCGTGCCGAGTTGCTGTCGGTGTCTGCGCTGTGCTCCTGTGCAGTAATGACCAATCGCGGACGATGACAGAGCTGATCTTGGTATCTTCCCAAAGACGAAGTTGGATGATTATAATCATGATCCACAACTCTCTGACCCATATTCTGAAGCATGGGTTAATCATATACCCACACATACAAGGTGGGACCTGGCGCCCACGACTCGCCCTGGGCGCCGGGCCTCTGCTTCGTATTGGGTCGCAGGTGGGCAGTGGAGCCTGTTCGTAAGCTGTAAAGCTGCCCACCCTCCAAATGTCCTCCTGATTGTTAGGCACGCGTGCATGTATGTCTGTACATGAATCTGTATGTTATGTATGCATCTGCCCTCTATGCCAAGTTCTTTGTTTGCCGGCGTCTTATTTTTCCTCTCTTGCTTATTTGATATGACCGGATACCACATAAGCCGGATTAACGTAACCCTTTCTTTAGCGTATCAAATCTCTAGCGGGTGGTACTCTGCCACTGCTAAAGAGGAGACAGAAGAAAAAAGTTCAGCCAGAGTAATCGCTCTGGATGCCTGCTTTCATTATTCATGGGTGGTCTGACCCACTATTCATGGGTCAGTATTCATGGCAGAATGACAGATGTATTGACGTCTTTATGAATGCATGCATGTGTGAGTATGAAGGCAATGTTCATCGCGGTCTGGAATGTAGGGCGCACGTGCACTTAGTGCCCCAAGCAGAGCACGTGCAGACTCCATATCTGCACGAGCGTTGCCAGACGCAACGGTAACGACGAGGCTCCACGTACAGGGTCCTCTGTCTCCACTCCACTCTCCACTCCACGCTCCTCTGTCCATAGCTCGTGTGTTCCGGAAACAACGTACCGTTATCGGTGTAAGCGCCGGCGCCATCTGCATCATGTGCGAAGAGCTGACATCACACATATGTGATGTGCGGCGAGCCACATCACAGTTTTTATATTAAAATAAATTTAATCCGAGTTGTTGCTGCTGGGTAGCTTCGAGGAACCCCGGCCCCACCACCCGATCCATGAACTCAGTTCAACGGCAGAATTTAGACCGAAAGTTGAACGTGCCGCCAATGCACCGACACGGCCGCCCGGTAGCCCGTCCCCGGCCTTATCGGGCCAGCTGCCAGCTAACACTCCCGGCCGGGGCTAAATGCGAGCGCACGAAGCGACTCGAACCCTGTGTTGCCAGTACAGGGGAGACCGAGGTGCAGGCCAGCGCTCTAAACAACTGAGCTACCGGGGCGGCAGTCGGATGCAATGCGGAGAGTTTTCGAAATAGGTGTTGTCTAAAATTTTTTAAAATCTTTGGGGGAAGCCTCCCTGTTTCGGAGCCCCCCCCAACTTTTGCTTGTTTGGTCGGTTTCTTTTTTTAAATCCCTCCCCCAAACAACTTCCCTGTTAAAGATAAGGCGTATAAGCCTGTTTATGGGAAGAGGAAAAGGTGGGAAAGGATGCGGGTCCGCAGGCAAGAAGGAAAAAATCTTCCGATTTCCTGTTTGAATGAGATCCATCCTGAATGAGTGTCGCCGGTGGAAAAGCGCGCGAGGTAAATTGAAGCAAATACGTAAATGTCGAGAAGTTGTTGCATCAGATCAGGATACTGGTATTTTGACGTTTCGAGCTGCAACACTTGCAACACGTCATCCTCTATCCGCGGATCAACAAAATCTGCGCCGTTGTGATCGTAAGCCCATGATACCGTAAAGCCCAGCCAACTGGGCGTTCATGATGAGTATCTGTGTTGCATTCTTTCCGGATATGTACAGGAAACTTGTGAACTCAGCCCGAAATGCGTCGCTGTGCCGTACAGGGGTGAGGCGGAGCGAAATGTCTGTCGTTGGCTCTGTCTGCTGTGCTCGTGCGCTCGTGAGAGTTGCTGTTGGCTGCTGTGCTCTGCACGTGCGCTCTGGAGAGGTCTGCTGTTGGCTCTGCTGTGCTCTGCACGTGCAGCTCGTGGAGAGGTCTGCTGTCGGCTCTGCTGTGCTCTGCACGTGTAGCTCGAGAAGGAGATCTGCTGTTGGCTCTGCTGTGCTCTGCACGTGCAACTCGAGGGAGATCTGCTGTTGGCTCTGCTGTGCTGTGCACGTGCAGCAGTTGAGCTGCTGTTAACATCTGCGTGCCGAGTTGCTGTCGGTGTCTGCGCTGTGCTCCTGTGCAGTAATGACCAATCGCGGACGATGACAGAGCTGATCTTGGTATCTTCCCAAAGACGAAATTGGATGATTATAATCATGATCCACAACTCTCTGACCCATATTCTGAAGCATGGGTTAATCATATACCCACACATACAAGGTGGGACCTGGCGCCCACGACCCGCCCTGGGCGCCGGGCCCTGCTTCGTATTGGGTCGGGTGGGCAGTAGCCTGTTCGTAGGCTGCAAAGCTGCCCACCCTCCAAATGTCCTCCTGATTGTTAGGCACGCGTGCATGTATGTCTGTACATGAATCTGTATGTTATGTATGCATCTGCCCTCTATGCCAAGTTCTTTGTTTGCCGGCGTCTTATTTTTCCTCTCTTGCTTATTTGATATGACCGGATACCACATAAGCCGGATTGACGTAACCCTTTCTTTAGCGTATCAAATCTCTAGCGGGTGGTACTCTGCCACTGCTAAAGAGGAGACAGAAGAAAAAAGTTCAGCCAGAGTAATCGCTCCGGATGCCTGCTTTCATTATTCATGGGTAGACTGACCCACTATTCTTGGGTCAGTATTCATGGCAGAATGGCAGATGTATTGACGTCTTTATGAATGCATGAATGTGTGAGTATGAAGTCAATGTTCATCGCGGTCTGGAATGTAGGGCGCACGTGCGCTTAGTGCCCCAAGCAGAGCACGTGCAGACTCCATATCTGCACGAGCGTTGCCAGACGCAACGGTAACGACGAGGCTCCACGTACAGGGTCCTCTGTCTCCACTCCACTCTCCACTCCACGCTCCTCTGTCCATAGGTCGTGTGTTCGGAAACAACGTACGGTTATCGGTGTAGGCGCCGGCGCCATCTGCATCGGAAGTAGACATTTGAACGAACCCATCAATTAACACGAAACTTCGCGGGGAAAAATTACAATGCCCACGAACTGCAGCCAGCAGCCATAAGCCTGGCTGCTGCATTGTTACAGCGCCCCTTGGCTGAAGGCCCGGTCACGGCGCTGGCCGGCTTTCAGCCAAAGCTCTACGTGACTGCTAGCTAGGGCACTGGCTGCAGCACAACTGTGGCACACTGGCC
This sequence comes from Imbricaverruca yamaguchii, assembly GCA_034440575.1. NCBI lineage: Eukaryota > Metazoa > Arthropoda > Thecostraca > Neoverrucidae > Imbricaverruca > Imbricaverruca yamaguchii. Next base: position 787,104 of record JAOTOL010001448.1, read on the forward strand.
GCAGCACAACTGTGGCACACCAGGCCGCAGCACAACTGTGGCACACTGGCCGCAGCACAACTGTGGCACACTGGCCGCAGCACAACTGTGGCACACTGGCCGCAACACAACTGTGGCACACTGACCGCAGCACAACTGTGGCACACTGGCCGCAGCACAACTGTGGCACACGGCGGCGCCCGTGGAACACTGGCCGCAGCACAACTGGCCATACTGCCGCACAACTGTCGCCGCACACGGGCGCCACACTGCACACCGGCCGCAGCACACGTGGCACACGGCCGCGGCAGCCGTGGGCACACTGGCCGCAACACCTGTGGCACACTGGCCGCAGCACAACTGTGGCACACTGGCCGCAGCACAACTGTGGCACACTGGCCGCAGCACAACTGTGGCACACTGGCCGCAGCACAACTGTGGCACACTGGCCGCAGCACAACTGTGGCACACCAGGCCGCAGCACAACTGTGGCACACCAGGCCGCAGCACAACTGTGGCACACTGGCCGCAGCACAACTGTGGCACACTGGCCGCAGCACAACTGTGGCACACTGGCCGCAGCACAACTGTGGCACACTGGCCGCAGCACAACTGTGGCACACTGGCCGCAGCACAACTGTGGCACACTGGCCGCAGCACAACTGTGACACACCAGGTCGCAGCACAAGCTCACCAATCGCCGGCCGGTTTTGCGGAACAAATTCCAGCACAGCAGACCAGACCGCAGTATTTCACGGACACCCCGTCGTCCCACCTCCCACCTCCGAACCAACTCTATTTTCCATGACTGATGTGTACTTTCGCCGCCATCATCTCCGCCTGGGAGGCCTCCAGCGGTCGGTGTGCCGTCCGACTCAGTCTGGCCACCCGGGCGCTCAGTCTGGCCACCCGGGCGCTCAGTCTGGCCACACGGGCGCTCAGTCTGGCCACACGGCCGCTCAGTCTGGCCACCGGCCGCTCAGTCTGGCCACACGGCCGCTCAGTCTGGCCACCCGGCCGCTCAGTCTGGCCACACGGCCGCTCAGTCTGGCCACACGGCCGCTCAGTCTGGCCACACGGCCGCTCAGTCTGGCCACACGGGCGCTCAGTCTGGCCACACGGCTCAGTCTGGCCACACGGGCGCTCAGTCTGGCCACCGGGCGCTCAGTCTGGCCACACGGGCGCTCAGTCTGGCCACCCGGGCGCTCAGTCTGGCCACACGGGCGCTCAGTCTGGCCACACGGGCGCTCAGTCTGGCCACACGGGCGCTCAGTCTGGCCACCCGGGCGCTCAGTCTGGCCACACGGGCGCTCAGTCTGGCCACACGGGCGCTCAGTCTGGCCACACGGGCGCTCAGTCTGGCCAGACGGGCGCTCAGTCCGGTTATGAGCGCTGCGGACTTGTGGAGGTTGTGAGCTGTGAAGGATGTGACCTGTGGAGGTTACGAGGGCTTCGATGTGTTGAATTTATGGAAGTTATGAGCTGTGGAGGTTATGAACTGTGGAGATTGTGACACGCTGTCGGCCACACGACACCGACAGTGGCGCCGACCACCTGTGTCCCGCGGTCGGCGGCAGGCGTCGCATCGGTGAAATCGTCACGGGTCGCCTGGCGCGTGCGGGCGTGACTGGAAATCACGGATCGTACAATTTGCGTTGTGATGCACACAGGCGCAAACACGCCTCTTGCTGACTCTCCGAGGTGACGGCGCGTTTTCTCTCCGCGCGCATGCGCTCCACCGTGGAGCCGAAACAGCAGGAAGCGCCATGATCCAGCCGTATGTCTGAGCAAAAAGCCGGCACGTGTGGGCAGAGGCGACCCGGCCGACCACAGCGCTCGGCAATTCGTCGGCGTTTTGCACGCCCGCTCCGTCACTTCGCTGGGATCTCACGTAGCCCGCTCTGGTGCTCTCACGCAGCCCGCTCTGTCACGTCGCTGGGATCTCACGCAGCCCGCTCTGGTCGCTGGAATCCCACGCAGGCTCTGTTTTTCACGTCGCTGGGGTGTTCTCACGCAGCCCGCTCTGTCACGTCGCTGGGATCTCAAACGTAGCCTGCTCTATGGGTGTCACGCAGCTTTGGCTCTGTCACGCTTGTGTTACACGACTCGCTCTATCCCTGGTGTATTACGCGGTCGCTCTGTAACGCAGAGTGCCACACGACTCGCTCTATCCCTGGTTTATATGGGCGCTGAATAACCACTGCAGTTGGTGCGCCCTAAAACCCGAATAACTAACTAACTATCGCTAACGCCGCTCTGTTACGTCGCTGGGATCCCACGCAGCTCGTTTTGTCACGTCGCATGAGTGCCCGGCCCGTATCCTGTGGGTCGTTATGCGGCTCGCTTTGTACGCCACTGGAGTGTCACACGGCCCGCTCTCCTGTGGTTTCGTTACGCGGTCGCTCTGGGTCTCAAACGGCTCGCTCTATCCATGAGGTGTCACGCGGCTCGCCCTGCCCTTGGGGTGCCCATGGGGTGTCTGCTCTGTCACGCCATGCGTTACGCGGTCGCTCTGTCACGCCACCAGAGTGACGCTCTATCCCTGTGGTTCGTTACGCGGTCGCTCTGTCACGCCCGCTCTATCCCTGTGGTTCGTTACGCGGTCGCTCTGTCACGCCACCAGAGTGCCACACGGCCCGCTCTATCCCTGTGGTTCGTTACGCGGTCGCTCTGTCACGCCACCAGAGTGCCACACGGCCCGCTCTATCCCTGTGGTTCGTTACGCGGTCGCTCTGTCACGCCGCCAGAGTGACACACGGCGGCCCGCTCTATTACGTCGCTGTCGTTTTACGCAGCGCACTGGTCCGCAGAGCCGTAATGTTTTACTTTCCAGCCAGATGTGGTCGGCTGAGCTCCTGATGGCTTCCTGGCAGGGATGCGGAGCCGGAGCCGGAGCCGGAGCCGGAGCCGCCGGAGCCGGAACATTTTGCCCGGAGCCGGAGCCGGAGCCGTCAAAAGCAGGGCGGCTCCGACTCCAAAAGAGGTGTAAATTAAACAAAATTAGCAAACTTGAAATGAACACATTATACCTAGTATGGTATGGTATGGTAGGAAAAAAACGTATTTTTAAAAGCCGAAATGTTTAAATACGAGTAACATGCAAAAATATCATCAAATAATGGTAGAATAACCAATACCTGCTCTCACTTCCACAGGATTGACGATGTACCTAGGAGTAAAATCATCTTGAAGAAGCACATCAGCACATTATTAGAAAATATGAACTTTTTCAATAATTGTTGGCAATGGTAATGTGCTATGCATGGTGATCTGGTAATCATTCAGCCATTTTCGTTTAAGAATCATGTTTTCTTTTCTTTCTTCTTCTTCATGCATGGTTCGTCCTTTCTCCTTAGTGTAGCAGTAGTTTAGGAAATGCATGTGCAAGATTATGATTTTGTAATATTTCCCCATTAACACCTATATCAGTTATTTTCCTGGAGCACTCGAAGACGTTACTAACATTGCTAATTGTCTGAGAGGGCTTCAGGAACATCTTTTACTACTGTCTGGTGGCGGGATCTGTCCAGCAAGAAACAGGAGCGGGAAGTGGTGTGACCTGCCTTGATTTGCTAACCACGACCTACCTCTCACCCTTGGAATTTAACGTAATTAGGTCGCACGGGTATGGGGTGTGGAAGGGCACTCCTGCCTACCTATTAATGGGTAGGGGAATTTAAAAATAGAAAAACCATATTCTAGCCTCAGTAGTCAATGCAATAGTTCCATGTTTAGTTTAGTTAAGTTCATTGTTTCCATCATCAACGGGTTGTTGTACCTTATTAGAGATGAGGTTAAACGTTACAATTTACAACAATGGTGTTCTTTGGACCGTTCACTGGATGGAGAAGTGTTGTTGATTCGCGTCTCCCCTCTTCTTATTGCCCCAATACGGCACGAAGCGAGCGTCAGTTTACGATGGCATAACACCGAAAAGTGATTTTGGCAGGGCGGGTGTTTATATAAAGATAGATACAGGGTTTATATGGGAAAGTTGCGTATGATTGTCTGAAGTTTGCGCCCGTGAGTGGTCGCGCCTAACTTTTTTTTAACATCCCCCTAGCTCTTACCTAATGGATCGAACACGTTTGGGATCTACGGAACCGGAGCCGGATCCGGAGCCGCCGGGACATTTTACTCGGAGCCGGAGCCGGAGCCGGAGCCGGGATACTTCCCCGGAGCCGGAGTCGGAGCCGGAGCCGTCCAAAATTTCCCCGGCTCCGCATCCCTGCTTTCTGGAGTCGGGCTGGGCGGGGGCACAGTCGGATACAGGGGCGTCTGACTGGGCGGGGGCACAGTCGGATACAGGGGCGTGTCTGACTGGGCGGGGCACAGTCGGATACAGGGGCGTCTGACTGAGCTTCTATATCCAGGGCGATGCCGGCTGATTGGTCGGTTGTCGGTTTTGCGACACATCGACCGTTGAGTCACGTAGCGTCGCCAATCTCTCACGCCGATCGGCCGCGGGCGAAGAGCAGCGACAGGCGAGACTCGAACCCACAACCTTTCGATTGTGAGACGGGCAACCTACCCCTAGACTACTCATCCCCCGATGCCGGCTGAGGCAGGCAGCGAGCGACTATAGTCGGCCTGGCGGCGCGGTCTGCCGCCTATGTAGGCAGACGCGTTTCACTGCCTACCTGACTCGCAACACACTGCCTACCTGACTTCCACTGCCTACCAACCTGGCTCGTATGATCCCGGTCCGACCAACACAAACACTACACTAGGGTGTTGTTGCCTGGGTTAGGCGCCTGCGGGGGCTCTGAACTTGAGAGGGCCAGGTGTTCAGAGCGCAGTACGCATCACCTGTAGTTGACTTATGCATTATCCAATAGTATTGAGAGCGCAGTGCGCACTACTTGTAGTGAACTCGTGCACTACTCATTGGTGTTAAGAGCTCAGTGTGCATTGCCTGTGGTGCACTCGTGCATTAATCAGTGGTGTTAAGAGTACAGTGCACATTGTTGGTAGATGGCTCATACACCACTTTTCGGAGTCATCCGAGGGGCGCTTCTGGCTGAAATAAAATCGTTCAGCAGGGGAGAAACAGTGCACTCGAGCTTCCCGAAGAGGGGTGCGTTTTCCCGGCCAGAGGGGTTGGTGTCGTACCGGTCACGTACCTCCACGTGACTGTGTCAGTATCGGTGTTTGCGTTAGTGCCGCGCCGGTGCCGGTGCCCGTGTCGGTGTCGGTGTCGGTGTCGTTGTCGGTGTCGGTGTCGGTGTCGGTGTCGGTGTCGGTGTCGGTGTCGGTGTCGGTGTCGGTGTCGGTGTCGGTGTCGGTGTCGGTGTCGGTGTCGGTGTCGGTGTCGGTGTCGGTGTCGGTGTCGGTGTCGTGTCGTGTGTCGGTGTCGTGTCGGTGTCGATGTCGATGTCTTGGTGTCGATGTCGGTGTCGGTGTCGTTGTCTGTGTCGGTGTTGGTGTCGGTGTCGATGTCGATGTCGATGTCGATGTCGATGTCGATGTCGATGTCGATGTCGATGTCGATGTCGATGTCGATGTCGATGTCGATGTCGATGTCGGTGTCGATGTCGATGTCGTGTATGTCGATGTCGATGTCGATGTTCGATGTCGATGTTGTGGTGTCGGTGTCGGTGTCGGTGTCGATGTCGATGTCGTTGTCGTGTCGGTGTCGGTGTCGATGTCGATGTCGATGTCGATGTCAGTGCTATGTCGATGTCGTTGTCGGTGTCGGTGTCGATGTCGGTGTTATGTCGATGTCGATGTCGGTGTCGATGTCAGCGTTATGTCGATGTCGTTGTCTGTGTCGGTGTTGGTGTCGGTGTCGGTGCTGCCACACGTTCCGGCGTGGGAACTGACCGTGGGCCTGCTGCAGCCCTACGACTCTAGCACCGGAGCAGGCCAGCAGGCCGACTGTAGCTCAGCCAATCAGGTGCGGCGCCGCTCTGACGTCACCAGCTGTGGCTGTCGGTCGAGTCAGTCGCCGGATTTGTCATGCGTGTGAGCCCGCTAGTTGGTTATTTGGGCTTTAGGGCGCATCGACCATGCTGGTCATATAGCCATCTGGGTCCACCATGTACCCGGGCGCACTTCGTGGGAGCAAGGCAAGAGGGGCACAACGACAGGATGGGAAATGAAAGGGTCTAGCGGGAAGTTTCCACCCAGTCGACATCCTATTTATTTGTGTAATATACATTGTTTTGGTCTTCTATGCACCGGGGTCTGCCTTGTAACTGGCTCTGCTGTGCACTTTCTCCAGGCCGATGACCTTTCCCCGGCCGATGATCTTCCTCCCGGCCAATGACCTTCCCCCGGCCGATGACTTTCCTCCCGGCCAATGACCTTCCACCGGACGATGACCTTCCTCCTGGCCGATGATCTTACCCACCTAATTGGTCTCCAAAAGCTGTTCGGACCGGTTCCGTCGTCCAGGTCGCTAGATCTCCCGACCTGGCCTGGTAACTGAATTCGATGTCTTCTGAGGAACGTTAGTGTTCCCCACGTTTGAGAACGTTGGGGAACGTTGGCTCGGATTCTCAGCTACGTTTCTTTTTCGTGACACACCTTTAGTCTCACAGGTCGGGACGAGTTTGTCATCTTGACACAGCGAAAACGCAATTTAGCAGGTTTCGAAAGTCACCAAACATTACGACGTTAATGGCACTTCCAGCGAGCTCAAGTCCAAATTGCTTTCCTTTGCTAAATGCGTGGCAATCATGAGAAGCGCAGCCAAGGAACTCCTCTTTGTAACCAAAAGTATACTACATGAAACAAGAAATTTCGAGATTTTCACGACGCAAACCACAAATTTGCAACGCGCTTCGTTCGCCTACAACGGCCTCTCTTTACCGATGTTCTGTTTTCCCCAGGCCTCCCCTCACAAAATCTTGGCTGCGCCCCTGGTAATCATTAACCTGATTTTAGATCTGTAAAACCTGTCCAAGCCTGCATAAAGCATGCAACAAGCGTCCGTGTACCACATGTTCTTGAACATACTCGTGAGCAGATCGAACAGCTGCGACAGATCATTAACAGTGGCGCGCAATCTGGACGAGCCAGCAGCAGATACAGCCGGCGGCAATCTCGCGATCGACCGACGGTCCGTTACATCCAGCGGCCGGGTGTCGGCTTCGGCCGCTCGTCTGCTCGCCCGTCCGTCCGCGCTGCCCGTGGCGCCTATCGCTGATGGCTCGAACGGCTGTCTCGCGTTCCGCGCCGTGGCTGATGACCGCACCGCTTACACCTAAGTCAGGCGGCGACGCTGTGGAGGATGGCGAGCCAGTCCTGATATGACTGCACCGCTTACACCTGAGTCAGGCGGCGCCACCCTGGCGGATGGCGAGCCAGTCCTGATATGACCGCACCGCTTACACCTGAGTCAGGCGGCGCCACAGCCGTCTGATGGCGCCTGGGTGGCCCTGGGGCCTGTATGACCGCACCGCTTACACCTGAGTCAGGCGGCAACGCTGTGGAGGATGGCGAGCCAGACCTGATATGACCGCACCGTTTACACCTAACGTCAGGGGATGAGTAGCCTTGGGGTAAGTTGCCCGTCTCACAATCGAAAGGTGTGGGTTCGAGTCTCACCTGTCGCTACTCTTCGCCCGCGGCCAATCGGCGTGAGAGATTGGCGACGCTACATGACTCAACGGTCAATGTGTCGTAAAACCAGTAACGAACTAACTAACGAACACCTAACGTCATTCGCAGCCGCCCTGGTGGATGGCGAGCCAGTCCTGATGACCGCACCGCTTACACCTGAGTCAGGCGGAGGGGCGAGGATGGCCGAGTGGTTAAAGTGTTGGACTCTGGCTGCCAAATGTCCCGGGTTCGATACTAGCGTCGCTCGGGGCTTTTCCCAATCCCGCGGCCTACCGGCGATACAGTGTGGGTGGTGCAATTAGCCGTGAATGTGCATAAAGTGCGTCGTGAACCACCCAATAAGCAAACAAACAATAGACAGACAGACAGACAGACAGACAGACATACTTTATTGAGGTAATCCACAATTGACTCGTGAGTATTATGACATCACGTCAAATGGATAAAGCAACACAGTACAAAAGAGCAAACTCACAAAATACAAATATAAATAAAATACAGAAAGTCGGGCAGTCTATCAGTCCGGCACGGGCGGCACGTCAAACAGGTACTGCCGTAGGTGGCGACCAAAGATCGACACGGGAAGTCGCATCAGCTCAGGTGGCAGTGAGTTGTGCACATGTGGCGCTTTGGAGCTAAAACGTCTCTTCCCCATCTCGGTGCGGGACCGGGGGACATGCAAGTTATGGTCTTGGGACATGCAAGCGATGACGTCAGTAGGCACCGACCTGGCGGATGGCGAGCCAGGCTCGCAGCCGCCGGCTATCGCGTTCAACTCCCGCCAGCTGCTGCTGCGTGTTTGTGGCTTCTTCGCGTCGCTCGGTGTGGTCAGCTGGCTGCGGTGTGGCACGTGTCTTCGCCACAAATGACCGAGGACCAGATGCTGCTTTCTCAGTGTGTGTATTGTTGTGGACACGTGCAATTTCCACCCACCATTTTGGGAATGTATGTGGTGATATTTCCAGCGAGGGCCGTAAATTTCCTCACTGATCGCTGGAATGGCGTGTTGGGCACCCTCGAAGTCCTGCGTGGCGGCACGTGTTGTGACACGTGTGGCACGTGCGACGCCAAAGCCCTGACGGTCTGTCGGCCTGTTGGAGTCTCAGATGTTAGCGCCGTATGGTGAGCCCGAGCCGTCAGCACACATGCTGGCTGACTATGTCCCACGCGTGCTCGGTCAGCTGTTGGGCGGACACTTGTTTACATGCACATTTCCAAATATGGGTGCGCGTTCTTCTCAGGAAAATGCTATTGTGCGCGCAGATATGAGAGCGTCGTAACTTGCCTATGAAATACAGGTGGATATTATACATGCGTGCACGATTGACAGATGTAGTGGAATACGAGGGCGATTTTTTTTGGTGTTTAGACAGTGAAAACCAACATGCACATCACACGGCCAATGAAGCATTTATTTACTTTCCGAAGATATTTATTTCTCATTCACCTTGACACATACGGATATATATTGCGATGCATTTTTTTGGCAATGTGTTTTTCCTTAATCCGTGATTGATGCTCCAATTTCAAGAAACTATGGTGGAAACAGTACACCACGTCAGGTATCCAGTAAACTTGGCATGCCGTAAGGAAACATCGACCATTGATAGGCACCACTCACCTCGTCATTGATAGGCACGTCAAACGCAGGGGCGTCAGACCGGGCCAAAACACACCGTACAACCCGGCCGAGACCGCCGGACATTCTCGGCCGAGAACGCCGGACTTCCTCGGCAGAGAACGCTGGACATTCTCCGCCGAGAACGCCGGACATTCTCAGCCGAGAACGCCGGACATTCTCCGCCGAGAACGCCGGACATTCTCCGCCGAGAACGCTGGACATTCTCGGTCGAGAACGCCGGACATTCTCGGCCGAGAACGCCGGACATTCTCGGCCGAGAACGCCGGACATTCTCCGCCGAGAACGCCGGACATTCTCCGCCGAGAACGCCGGACATTCTCCGCCGAGAACGCCGGACATTCTCCGCCGAGAACGCCGGACATTCTCAGCTATGTGTGCGGCCCTGTCGCCAGCCACGTGGTTATCGTGACGGCTAATTGCTTGTCGTCACGTCACGCCGCCACCAGGTCAATTGCGCGCCGCTCCAGTTGGCGTTTCGACCCGAAATTCGCGCGCCAAATCTGCCAAACCCCGCCACCAGTCGTCGCCGGGCGCTGTTCGCAGGTTCGGCTCGGCGACACACATAGTCAGACGGCGCCGCAACGCTGTGTGGGCACGCCGGAGTCAGGACACTCTGTAGTCGGGACACGCTGGAGTGGGGACACGCTGGAGTGGGGACACGCTGGAGTGGGGACACGCTGGAGTGGGGACACGCCGGAGTGGGGACACGCTGGAGTGGGGACACGCCGGAGTGGGGACACGCTGGAGTGGGGACACGCTGGAGTGGGGACACGCTGGAGTGGGGACACGCCGGAGTGGGGACGCGCTGGAGTGGGCACACGCCGGAGTGGGGACTGGAAGTGCCAGATGGCTGGCGGAGCGGGCAGCTGGCTGGGGGGGGGCTGAGGTGATTGCTGGCTGGGGCAGAGGTACCAGGTGGATTGCGGAGAGGGTAGCTGGCTGGGGCGAAGGCACCAGATGACTGACGGAGGGAGTGGCTGGCTGGGGGCGGAGGTAAATGCCGAGTGGCTGAGGGCAGGGGCGACCACAGATAAAGGTCGGCGGTCCAGAGCGAGACTCGGGACGGCCAAATGGCGGCCCCGTTCAGCTGCGACATGTGTCAGGTGGCGGCCATGACCCGGCGGCGAGCCAGCTGCTGGATGCACCCAGGGCACCTCCGTTACGCAGAGCCGCCTCGGTGGGTCCCGTTACCGGGAGGCGGCAGGTCAGCACGTGGTTTGTGACGCCCGACCCCGATCGCTGCCTACCAGGTCACGTGACGCGCCCGGGACGTGTGACTGTGGTATAGGGCCGCCGTCAGACGGTGACATGAACAGCGGCGGCCGCCCGTCAGAGGTGGAAAACGGCGCCAGTGCGGTGTCAGACCAGCGGTCTGCTTTCAAAGACAACCAACTGACCAGGTACTTTATGCAAACTTGCAATTGTGCGTCATCCTACCAAAGAGTATTTGCGATTCAGTGCAAACTCATCAACGTAGAATATTTTCGGAGAACAATGATGCCAGGGAATGGCTTCAATTTTTAATCGTCAACCTTAATTTGTGCTATTATTGCACCCGTATCATTTCCTATGTTGCGGGCTCCTGAGGGATTTTCTGTGTGGGTTGATATAGGCTTTCAGATTGTGTGTGGGTAGTTGGTTTACTAAGTCAAACAGGTGTCAGCTTTAATGCAGTAGGAGGTTCAATACAGAGGCAACTTTAAAATAGATGCACCTTTAATACAGTGGCAACTTTAATACAGTACCAGCTTCAATCCAGCGACAACTGTAATACAATACAGTGACAACTTTAATACACTGGCAGCTTTAATACAGTGCCAGCTTTAAAACAGTGACTACTATAATACGGTGACGGCTTTAATACAATGGCATCTATAATAAAATGGCATCTTTAATACAGTGACAGCTTCAATACAGTGTCAGCTTTAATAGTGTGGCAACTCGAATTCAGTGGCAACTTTCATATAGTGGCAGCAATAATACAGTGGCAATATCGATACAATGATAGATTTAATACAGTGGAAGCTTTAATGCAGTGTCAGCTTTAATACAGTGGCAATATAAATGCGGTTGCAGCTTTAATACAGTGACAATATACATTCAGTGGCAGCCTTTATACAGTGGGAATATAAATACAGTGTCAGCTTTTATACAGTGGCAATATAAATTCAGTGGCAGCTTTAATACAGTGGGAATATAAATGACGTGGCAGCTTTAATCCAGTGGCAATATAAATGCAGTGGCAGACTTTATACAGTAGTGTGGAGGTGATGGTCGGATCAATCGTGTGATGACAAAGCTTCAGTCCGTATTCCGTGGTTCGTAGGCAAACAACTGCTGCTCTCGATCAGCCGACGCGTGCTAACACCAACGGAGCGGACACGTGTTAACACGAACAAAACGGACACGTGTTAGCACCAGCATAGTGGACACGTGTTAACACGAAGAGAACGGATACGTGTAAACACCAATGGAGCGGACATGCATTGACGCCGACAGAGCATGATCTCACAGCGATGAGCGAACATTGTACTTTGAGTTGATGGATAATATCGCGATCCAGTAAAAGAAACAACGTTCCGACCTTTGGCGGCATATCATTATCGCATGGTGTCCAATAACCGATTATCGTGCCCACTTGCTCCGAATACAAAACACGAACTCCTGGTGGTCCCTCGTTCACGTTCGCTCGTTCTCTTCTCTCTGGGTCTTCCTTTCTCTTCCTCCCCTCACACTTCCTATCTCCTCCCATCCCTTTCTGTCTCTGTCTATCTCCCCTCCATATCATGCTCTCCTCTCCTTCTCTTTCTCTCTCTCTCTCTCCTCTCATTCTTTCTCTCTTTATCTCTTTTCCGCTCTCGCTATCGCTCTCGCTATCGCTCGCTATCGCTATCGCTCTCGCTATCGCTCTCGCTATCGCTCTCGCTATCGCTCTCGCTATCGCTCTCGCTATCGCTCTCGCTATCGCTCTCGCTATCGCCTCGCTATCGCTCTCGCTATCGCTCGCTATCGCTCTCGCTATCGCTCGCTATCGCCTCGCTATCGCTCTCGCTATCGCTCTCGCTATCGCTCGCTATCGCCTCGCTATCGCCTCGCTATCGCCTCGCTATCGCTATCGCTCGCTATCGCTCTCGCTATCGCCTCGCTATCGCTCTCGCTATCGCTCGCTATCGCTATCGCTATCGCTATCGCTCTCGCTATCGCTCTCGCTATCGCCTCGCTATCGCTCGCTATCGCTTGCTATGCTCGCTATCGCTCTCGCTATCGCCTCGCTATCGCTCTCGCTATCGCCTCGCTATCGCCTCGCTATCGCTCTCGCTATCGCTCGCTATCGCTCTCGCTATCGCTCTCGCTATCGCTCTCGCTATCGCCTCGCTATCGCCTCGCTATCGCTCTCGCTATCGCTCTCGCTATCGCTCTCGCTATCGCCTCGCTATCGCTCTCGCTATCGCTCTCGCTATCGCCTCGCTATCGCTCTCGCTATCGCTCTCGCTATCGCTCTCGCTATCGCTCTCGCTATCGCTCTCGCTATCGCTCTCGCTATCGCTCTCGCTATCGCTCTCGCTATCGCTCTCGCTATCGCTCTCGCTATCGCTCTCGCTATCGCTCTCGCTATCGCTCTCGCTATCGCTCGCTATCGCTCTCGCTATCGCTCTCGCTATCGCCTCGCTATCGCTCTCGCTATCGCTCTCGCTATCGCTCTCGCTATCGCTCTCGCTATCGCTCTCGCTATCGCTCTCGCTATCGCTCTCGCTATCGCTCTCGCTATCGCTCTCGCTATCGCTCTCGCTATCGCTCTCGCTATCGCCTCGCTATCGCTCTCGCTATCGCTCTCGCTATCGCCTCGCTATCGCTCGCTATCGCTCTCGCTATCGCTCTCGCTATCGCTCTCGCTATCGCTCTCGCTATCGCTCTCGCTATCGCTCTCGCTATCGCTCTCGCTATCGCTCTCGCTATCGCTCTCGCTATCGCTCTCGCTATCGCTATCGCTCTCGCTATCGCTCTCGCTATCGCTCTCGCTATCGCTCTCGCTATCGCCTCGCTATCGCTCTCGCTATCGCTCTCGCTATCGCTCGCTATCGCTCTCGCTATCGCTCTCGCTATCGCTCTCGCTATCGCTTCTCTCGCTATCGCCTCGCTATCGCTGCTATGCTCGCTATCGCTCTCGCTATCGCCTCGCTATCGCTCTCGCTTCGCTTCGCTCGCTATCGCTCTCGCTATCGCTCTCGCTATCGCTCTCGCTATCGCTCTCGCTATCGCTCTCGCTATCGCTCTCGCTATCGCTCTCGCTATCGCTCTCGCTATCGCTCTCGCTATCGCTCTCGCTATCGCTCTCGCTATCGCTCTCGCTATCGCTCTCGCTCTCGCTATCGCTCTCGCTATCGCTCTCGCTATCGCTCTCGCTATCGCTCTCGCTATCGCTCTCGCTATCGCCTCGCTATCGCTCTCGCTATCGCTCTCGCTATCGCTCTCGCTATCGCTCTCGCTATCGCTCTCGCTATCGCTCTCGCTATCGCTCTCGCTATCGCTCTCGCTATCGCTCTCGCTATCGCTCTCGCTATCGTCTCGCTATCGCTCTCGCTATCGCTCTCGCTATCGCTCTCGCTATCGCTCTCGCTATCGCCTCGCTATCGCTCTCGCTATCGCTCTCGCTATCGCTCTCGCTATCGCTCTCGCTATCGCTCTCGCTATCGCTCTCGCTATCGCTCTCGCTCTCGCTATCGCTCTCGCTCTCGCTCTCGCTATCGCTCTCGCTATCGCTCTCGCTATCGCTCTCGCTATCGCTCTCGCTCTCGCTATCGCTCTCGCTATCGCTCTCGCTATCGCTCTCGCTATCGCTCTCGCTATCGCTCTCGCTATCGCTCTCGCTATCGCTCTCGCTATCGCTCTCGCTATCGCTCTCGCTATCGCTCTCGCTATCGCTCTCGCTATCGCTCTCGCTATCGCTCTCGCTATCGCTCTCGCTATCGCTCTCGCTATCGCTCTCGCTATCGCTCTCGCTATCGCTCTCGCTATCGCTCTCGCTATCGCTCTCGCTATCGCTCTCGCTATCGCTCTCGCTATCGCTCTCGCTATCGCTCTTGCTCTCACTCTCGCTCTCGCTTTCTCTTGTCTCTCTCCCCTTCTCTCCCTCCCTCATCTCATTCTTTCTCTCTTCCACTCTCTCTCTCCATATATCTTTGTCTTTCTCTCCTCTCTCCTTTTCCTCTCTCCGCGCCTTCGGACATGGCCGCTATCGTCGTCACAATCTGAAGGCGGGCCATTACAGCTATCACAGCAGTCAGAAGTGTTAGTCGCAGCAGTCGGAGGTCAATAGCAGCAGTCAGAGGTCAATGGCAACAGCCAGAGATCAATGGCAGTAGTCAGAAATCAGTCGCAGCAGTCACGCAGTGGGAGCAGTCATTCGCAGCAGTCAAAAGTCAATACATTTTGAAATTTGTCGTTCACGAAAAAAAATCAGCCTGACAATTTAGTCGCAGAAACGAATGCTTCAATGTGGCTTCTGTTTAAGTGGAGAGGTGTCGGATTTATGAAGTTCATTGTACCCCTACGACCTTCCCGAACAAACCTAACGCCTGGATTTCACCCCGAACTAAATCCGTGCCGTCGCTCTGCCACCGGGCAGCGCAGTTCCCCGCGGCGCATGCGCAGAACATGCGTCGAAACAAAATTAGTCGCGTCTGTGACAACAAATTGTCACCAACGCCAGTTGTCATGCAACCGAAAAAATAGGCCCCCAGCAGTAGCAGTCGCTCTGATGCAAGCTGCAAGGTATCGCGGTTCACACGAGGTCCTCAAGAACGGTCCTCAAGAACGGTCCTCAAGAACGGTCCTCAAGAACGGTCCTCAAGAACGGTCCTCAAGAACGGTCTTCAAGAACGGTCCTCAAGAACGGTCCTCAAGAACGGTCCTCAAGAACGGTCCTCGAGAACGGCCACAGAGATGCCCTGAGAGCGATTAGCCGCCCCAGCTTTACCGCAACTGAGCATCAACAAGCACAGTACATCATCGTGTGCCCGCAGCAGGGGGAGGTGAAAACGGACACAGGACAAAAACATTACTGCGCACTGATCAGACAGATTATGACGTCAGAGCATCAAGATAGCGGTGTAGCGCCTAGGTGTGTGGGTAGGCGTAGGGCCTGGGAAAGCCACCAGGGAGAAAAGGTACCATGGTAATCATAGGTAACGGAGGAGAGGTATCATATAGTGATTAGGCACTGGAGGAGAGGTGCCGCGGTAGTGGTCGGCATGGGTTCGGATCCCACCGCTGAATGTTGAATTCCGATACGTTATATTACCACTCAGAACCGAAAGCACGATGAAAGTCAATGAATCACAACCACGAAGGCTCAGGCGACCTAACCCACGGACAGTCGAGAGAAGAAGAGAACGCTCTGGTGAACAGCTCTCAACTACGTGCGGCGCCTTGACCATACTCTTGACCATGCCATTCGGCGGGCACGATGGTGCACTCCGCTACAACAACTCACTCGAATAACAATCACCGATTACAGGCAATGTAGACTATATATATGTGTGTACATATATATATCCCAGGCCTCTACAAATCATCATGTAGGTTGGTACGCCAGAGGTGCTCCAATCGCTCATCACTTCCACTTTTGGACTAGGGCCGTAAATATGAACGAATGGACCTGGTGTACCTATGCTGCCGGCATGTCAGTAACAGGTCGACCAGAGTTCTCGAGGACACCGAGCGTTCATGTCAAAGAATGAGCAGCTCCGCGTCACAAGTAATATCAATGCGGACATCGGTGGGTATGTAGCCGAAGATAATTATTGCTAAAGAATTAAAGAACTCAGAGTTAAACAATTATTGTTATTTTGTGTAGTTGAAATGAAAGAAACTGGCGAATTCCTCACATCATGAAAGAACTTTGAAATACTATTTTGTCGGCTAGCATGATCCATTTGCGACAAACGTGCCAGGATGATCACTGGTGTACCCCAGAAATGATAAATTGTAACTATAAAGAATATAGTTACAATCTACGCTACTTTATCTCCATCAAATGTTCCGTGAATATCGTTTATATAGGTTACTTAGCCTTTATATTTCAATTGCATTGCCACTTACATTGATGCATTACAAATATTGCGACATTGCGATTTGCCTCGTGTAGCCCTTGTGGTACCCTTGTCCCTGGTAGGTCCTAATACACTGTTCGGTGCCTTCGCACTGTCCTTCGTCCCTGGTATATCTCAATCCATTGTTTGTCGTCTATGGTCTGTCCCTTGTCCCTGGTAGGTTTGTTTATTGGGTGGTTCACGACGCACTTTATGCACACTCACGGCTAATGGCGCCGCCCACACTGTTTCGCCGGTGGGCCGCGTGATTAGGAAACGTTCTGAGCGGCGCTAGTGTCGAACCCGGGACCTTTGGTACCCAGAGCCCAACACCTTAATTACTCGGCCATCCCCGCCCTTCCCTGTTATATGCACCGTTTGGCGCCTTCGCTCTGCCCCTTGTCCCTGGCACGTCTTGATCTATCGTTTGCCGTCTATGCTCTGTGCCTTGTCCCTGGGAGGTTCTAATCCACCGTTTGGCACCACCGCCGCTCTATCGGTTCAGGGGATCCATCGGACCACACCAATTCCGTGTGCAGGTGTGGTGCATGCGGTGCAGGTCACGTGGTACGGCCGTACTTATCGTGTCGGGCAGTTAATGGGACCATTGTTGGTATTGACATTTGCATGCATCAATCAGAGACCATCAGAAGTGCGACCAGCCGGCCGTCCGGTCCCAAACGCGGCCGGCCGCCCGACACCTACGATCAGACGGACAGCCAGCATCTCGACTCAACTACTACTACTGCTAATACTACTATTACTACAACTACTACTACAACTACTGCTACTACTCCTACAACTACTACTACTACTGCTACTACTACTATTGCTACTACTACTGCTACTACTACTACTACTATTGTTTCTACCACTACTACTATAGCTACCACTATCACTATCACTACTACTACGATTGTTACTACTACTAACTACTACTACTGCTACTACTACAACCACTACTAATACTACTACTACTACTACTACTACACACCGAAATACACTCACGCACAATACACACCCACCCCACCACACACACATTCACCCCACACACACATAAAACACCACACAGATTGAAACACAGATTTATCTACTCGGCATGTCTTTATGATTGAGTGGAATAGATCCTCAGAGCAGATATCGACATCATCCCCACTGGTAATGCACGAGCAACGGATTTACGTATATTTGTAGCCCAGTGTCTTGGAGTGTTTACGCCCGCCTTCCCGGGCCGACGGTGGTGACGTCACCACCTGGCCGACATGGGCTGTCGGCGGGCGGCCGAACGCCCGCGCTTGGCCTGGTTTGCTGCACTGCCGGCGAGCGGCTGAGCGCCACTGGGCCCGCGGGCAGTGGAGCGGCGACCGGCCGCGCCGCTGCAGACTACAATTGGTGATCGGCCACGCTTCCGGCCGCCGCCTGAGCGGCGGCCTCGTTCGCCGGCTGGGAAGTGGGGCCGCGCCATGAGCGAGAGTGTGAGCCGTGCGGCGACACGGCGCACGTGCAGCCGCGCCGCGGTCGGCGGCGGCCGCGTGCAGCGACGCTCTCGTTGACGCGCTCCGCTTTTTTCAGCCCGTCGGCGCGACTGGCGGCGGCAGCGGCAATGCTGGTTCTCCTGCCGCTCGCTAGATGTCAGCAGCGGGCGGCGAGCGCGCCGTCGCCGGCGGAGGCGCAAGCAGAGCAGCGGTGGTTTCCGTACGGCGACTACGCGAGCGCGCCGCTCGACTACGACGCGGCCGGCTGGCCGAGTGCGGACGCCCAGCTGCCGTCGGCGGAGCGGGCGCCGGCCGACTGGCCGAGTGCGGACGCCCAGCTGCCGTCGGCGGAGCGGGCGCCGGCCGACTGGCCCAGCCGGGGCCTGCTGGAGCAGCTGCTGCAGCGGCCGGCCGGCGGCCAGGCCGACGTCAGCTCGCTGATCAGCGCGCTGATGGCGCCGGCCGGCGGCGGCGGCGGCGGCGGCGCGCCGGCGGCGCTGGCGGCGCTGTTGACGCGGCCCACGGCCGCCACCAGCACCACGGCCCGGCCGACGCGCATCTTCGACCGCTTCGTGATCCGCGACGGCAACCCGTTCGCCACGATGCGGCCGAAGCGGCCGGCGGCGGCGGCGGCGCACGCGACCACCGCCGCGCCGGCGGCGCCCACCACGCCCGCCGACTCGGAGGTGGACCAGTTCGACGCCGGCTTCCAGATCTTCAGCCAGATGTTCGGCGGCGGCAACGCGCTGGGCGGCCTGTCCGCCGACGCGTTCCGTGCGGCGACACGGCGCACGTGCAGCCACGCCGCGGTCGGCGGCGGCCGCGTGCAGCGACGCTCTCGTTGACGCGCTCCGCTTTTTTCAGCCCGTCGGCGCGACTGGCGGCGGCAGCGGCAATGCTGGTTCTCCTGCCGCTCGCTAGATGTCAGCAGCGGTCGGCGAGCGCGCCGTCGCCGGCGGAGGCGCAAGCAGAGCAGCGGTGGTTTCCGTACGGCGACTACGCGAGCGCGCCGCTCGACTACGACGCGGCCGGCTGGCCGAGTGCGGACGCCCAGCTGCCGTCGGCGGAGCGGGCGCCGGCCGACTGGCCGAGTGCGGACGCCCAGCTGCCGTCGGCGGAGCGGGCGCCGGCCGACTGGCCCAGCCGGGGCCTGCTGGAGCAGCTGCTGCAGCGGCCGGCCGGCGGCCAGGCCGACGTCAGCTCGCTGATCAGCGCGCTGATGGCGCCGGCCGGCGGCGGCGGCGGCGGCGCGCCGGCGGCGCTGGCGGCGCTGCTGACGCGGCCCACGGCCGCCACCAGCACCACGGCCCGGCCGACGCGCATCTTCGACCGCTTCGTGATCCGCGACGGCAACCCGTTCGCCACGATGCGGCCGAAGCGGCCGGCGGCGGCGGCGGCGCACGCGACCACCGCCGCGCCGGCGGCGCCCGCCACGCCCGCCGACTCGGAGGTGGACCAGTTCGACGCCGGCTTCCAGATCTTCAGCCAGATGTTCGGCGGCGGCAACGCGCTGGGCGGCCTGTCCGCCGACGCGTTCGCCGACGCGCCCACGCCACCTCCGCCGCCGGCGCCGACCACGGCGACGACGGCCGCCGCCGCCGCCACGCAGCTCGGCTGGCCGTTCTACACGACGCCGACGCGCGGCACCACGCCGCGGCCGGCGCCTTCCCGCCGGCCCGCCGACAAGGTGGACCGACCTCCACAGCCCCCGCGGCCCACCGTGCCCTACTACTACAACGTGCACCAGACGCCGGCGCCGCCGCCGGCCACGGCCGCGCCGCAGGTGAACCTGGCCGTGCTGCTGGGCAGCGTGACGCGGCTCGTCAAGTCGGACGGGCCGTCCATGCTGGCGGCGCTCGGCGACGCCGTCACCTACATCCGCGACGGCAACGTCATGGGCCTGCTGCAGGGCGTGGTGCCCGTCTTCAGCCGCGCCACGCCGCTCTTCATGAACATGATCAGCGCCGTGGCGCCGGTCATCGAGCGCTCCGACCTGCTGCGCGGCGCGCAGACGCGGCGGCCGGCGGCGCTGGTCGCCTCGCTGCTGGACGGCCGGCGCCGCCCGCCGCGCCGCCGGCCCACCAGCCGCCTGTCGGCCGCCTTCAGCGGGCCCTACCACATGGGCCAGGTGATGGGCTCGGCGCTCAAGATGGTCACCTACCTCATCAACCACGGCACGACGGTGGTGCGCGCGCGCCAGCCCGGCCCCGACGCCGACGCCGGCTGGCTGCGGCGCGTCGTCGGCGCCGACAACGCCGACTTCCTGCTGCGCTGGCTGCAGGAGCGGCTGTCGGCCGTCGCCGTCGACGGCACGCTCTGAGCCCGTCTGATATCACCATCGGTGCCGATGCCGATGACGATGACGATGTGTCACGTGATCGCCGGGTGACGCTCTGACGCGACGTGTGACGCGCGTCACGCCCGGGGTCGAGTGACGGCGGCTGTGGCTGCGCTGAGCGGCAGACTCCACCCTCCTGCAGCGTCACGCCCGGGCTCACCTGATACACCACCCGGGCGGCCAGCAGGCTGCGCAGCGTGTAGCCTGGTGGCCGGGGACGCGGCCCACAGTCTGGTGGTTCGGGCATGAGCAACTACCAGAGAGCATTCGCCGACATGGCGTGCGGCCGTTGCTGGTGCTGGTACTGACCATCACTGGTACTGACCGTCAGCAATACTGACCGTCAGTGGTACTGACCATCAGCGGTACTGACCGTCAGTGGTACTTTCGTCAGCCGTACTGACCGTCAGCGGTACTGGTACTGGCATCAATGATACTGGCATGCAGCTCTCGTAAGGGACGGCCTTCAGTTCTGTAATGAGATGTGGGCCACACACGCAAGCTTCACGTGTCAGTTGCGACCAAGGCCGGCTGATATACCTGTGTCAGGAGTGTGTCAGAAATGTGCTACACCTAACACACCTGTGCCAGATGTATGACATCTCGTACGGCTGGGCACGCCGTGCATTATATCCGAGTGTCTCGATGTTTGACAACATTGGTGGTTATTTAACTTCATCGTTGCTGTGCTGTTATTATTTTGCAATATCTCTTGCACCGTTGTTCTGTTATCGTTTTGTGGTTCGTGACGTGCCAACCGTGGCAATGTCGCGTGCCAGCCGTGGCACTGGCACGACCAGTGTGTAAACAGCACGGCCAGGCGAGTATTTATGACTGCACAACGGACGAGAACAACTCACAACACAGTTGTTCTGTGTTGTGACGGATGCGGTGTATTGCATGGGATCATGTTCACGCAGCACAGGACCGGAAACTGGCGAACACACTTCTGTTTCAGCGTGACTTCTATGAAACTGACGCTGGTCGGCATGTTGAAACGGCTCGCAATGTGAGGACCGCTGTGCGATGTGAGGACCGTTGTGTGTTGCAGTGTGCGGACCGCTGTGCGATGCGAGGACCGTTGTGTGTTGCAGTGTGCGGACCGCCGTGCGATGCTAGGGCCGTTGTGTGTTACAGTGTGCGGACCGCAATGCGATGTGAGGACCGTTGTGTGAAGCAGTGTGAAGACAGTTCTGCAGTGCAATGCGGGGGCCGCTGTGTGATGTGAGGACCGTTGTGCAATGAAGTGCGAGGACCGTCGTGCAGTGTAATTCGAGGAACGTTGGACAGTGCAGCACCGCAGTGGCAGTGTGAGGACCGCCGAACTAAGCAGTGTGCTGTGAGAACCACTGAGAACCAATGAGAACCACTGAGCCGTGCCGTGTGTGGACAGCTGCACCGTGCAGAGGATCTTTATATCCTACCGTCGCAGAACCAGTCGATTTCAGATTTACGCACCCCCACCCCGGCTTAGCCAAGTCAGTAGGCCCGCTTAGAGGTGTGCACCTTACAGGCGTGTACTCACTGTGGGTGCATCGTTTTGTTCTTTACTGGCAAATATTGCAGATTATGAAGACGCCGAACTGTGGCTTTGGATGCCTCGGTGGGCGCAGGGGAGGGAGTTGGATCGCTGGAAGCCGTTGCCACCGGGGCGACGACTCTGCGTCACGTTGCTTGGCTTCCGACGTGGTATTTGTATGGCGACGCGTGCTGGAGACGCAGTTTCCGCCAGGTGCCGCCAGCTGATGCGACACACGAGTCTGGCTGCTGGCGGCGCCACGTGTTCCAGACAGGCCACGTGCCACGTGTTCGTCAAGTGACACGGCAGTTTGTGTGCGCGTACGTGCGTACGTGTGTTTGTATGTGTGTACGTGCGTTCGTGCGTGCGTGCGTGCGTGCGTACGTGCGTGCGTGCGTGCATGTAGCCTTTGAGGGACGTTTGACTTCGGGCAATATATGTGCACAAACGACAGGCGGTGTTGCCTGGACCACTTGGAGCCGATGTTCCAGGTAACTGTTGGAGTCGTCGACGTCAGCGGTCCTCTCGGCCGGCTTAACGCTGCAGCGTGTGCTGCCGGGAACACCCGACAGCCGACATACACGTCAGTCAACACAACCGTCAGCTAGTACAGCCGTCAGTCAAGCAGCCATCAGTCGACACAGCCGTCAGCTAACACACTCGTCAGCTGACACAACAGTCAGTCAACACCCGCCGTGCTGGTAATGGTTATGAAGTTATGAAGGCGCACAGCAATATATGTGGTGTCTGCGGAGCGAGCAAGACTTCGGAGCAGCTGCGCGACGTGTTTCTATTGGGAAGGGGGGGGGGGGAGGCACGTGGAAGCCAAGTCAGACATGTTTCTGTTGGAGAACGGAGGCCACGTCAGCCGTATTTTTGTTGTGTTGTTGTTGTTGTTATTGGGGTTTTGGGCGCATCAATATTTCTGTTGTGGAGCGAAGGCCACGTCAGACGTGTTTCTGTTGTGGAGCGGAAGCCACGTCAGACGTGTTTGTTGTGGAGCCGAAGCCACGTCAGACGTGTTTCTGTTGGGGAGCGGAGGCCACGTCAGACGTGTTTCTGTTGGGGAGCGGAGGCCACGTCAGACGTGTTTCTGTCGGGGAGCGGAGGCCACGTTAGACCGCACCCTGTACCGCGAGTACGATATAGCAGGCGCTGATCAGCAACCTCACACGACCAGCGTGGTAATACTTCTCAGCGTGTTTCACGTCCTTTCACCCTCCTTCAGAGGTATAACTATCCTTCAAATTATGAAGTTGCGGTAGTTTGAAGACAGAGGCGGGTCCAGAAATTGCCATCTGGGACGCAATTTCTTCGGAGAAGCGCTACTGCGAAAGTACCTGGAGGAGCCTCCGGCTGAAAATAAAAAATGGTGGGGGTACACCCAAGCAAGCTGGATGACATCTTTTGTTCACAAATTCCAGGGTCTGCTTACGAGCTTTCCCCCAAGGGTGCCTTCCATGGGGCACATGTCCACATCGTCCCCTAGATCCGCCCCTGCTCTAGGGAACACCCTCTCCGAGGCATTGGCAACCTTTGATCAAAGCAGCGATTTCACGACACCTCTGGCACCAGTGCGGTACGCCAGACTGCCCGCCGGTCCGGCCCCAACACCCCCACGGGTCTGAAGAGAACACGGCTGCGGTCGGTAAACGGCTAGTGTCGAGGGAGGTCTGCCGACCAGGTGTGGATGATGTGCCCCGACTAGGGTGCGCCCAGACGAGGGTCCGCTGACGGATCATGCACCCGCAGCAGGACCGCCTCATAGCTCGCCCATGATCCTCACTCGTCCGGCACCCCACTAGCGCCGGGTGTATTCTTCCCCGTACACGTCAAGCTCTGGGTATCAAACGTCCTCGGTTAGACACCGCTCGGCACATTTTGCAACCCCGCGGGCCACCGGCGAAATTGTATGGCTGGCACCAATATCCGAGAATGTGCAGAAAGCGCGTCGTTAATCACCCAGTAAACAGACTGGCCATACCACCCCACACCGGCGTGTTCAGGTGTTCTCCCAGCAGACGTGCCCGGTCCCTGCGTCACTTGATGTGTCCGGCCATCACTGCGTCACCGATTAATCACCGAACAAGACACGTCACGACAGTTTTCACGTGTGTAATACTGCACCTCCATAGACACACCGGTCACACTCGGCACATTTGCACGCGTCCACTCGTACTCGGGCGGAGCACGCCGAACCAAGGACGCTCGAGCCGCAGAACAGCCAGAGCTGCCGGTGCAAGCGGACGTTCGCGCCGCCTTCAGTGGCAACGTCCGGTCCCGCCGGCGGCAGCAGTCAGCTGGCTACTGGCCGTGTGACGTCAGCGCAGGTGGCGCCACCGTCGCCCTCGCTCACGACGGCCGACCCTCCGAGCGGAGGCGCTCTGCATCTAGAACAGCACCGGCCGGTCTCTGAAACCGACACGGGAAATATTAGCATGACGCCCGGAGCCTCGGACAGCACGCCCTGACCCGACACAAGAACACCTGGAGGACGGGGAGCGACCCATGCCATCGGGTCTGACCTGACCAGAGCGTACCTGGGAGGGTGAAGGAAGGTGATGCCCGACAGCGCGTCTTGACCTGATACGAGCACACATGGGAGGGGAGGGGAGGGGAGGGGAGGGGAGGGGCGCCAGACAGTGGGGTCAGGCACTGTCTGGCGCCCCCGGAGAACGCTGGGCACAGTGGTCGACACCAAGTAGTCCTGTGTGTGGTGGTGATGCAGTATTGAGCTGTGAACTGAGCCAAGACCAACAGAGGTCACCACCGGACGAACAAGCGTCCTTCAGCCTACAACACCTCACCCGACAGCCGACATATCAATAGACAACGCTCAGTGTGGGTAGATAGACTCCCGGATGATGGATACCCAGACGCTGTTGCCGGTCACTGTAGCGTGGTACTGACCTCGCCGTGCCCACGGGCCGCTCCTCCGGTCACCGCCACCAGGCCGGCCCGAGCCCCCGGAAGGCGGGCACGTGGGTGCTGACGTCACCGCCCCGTGATGCCATACGCTCCAGCTCCTGGCGGTGACGCCCGAGTTAGAAAACGGCGGGCATGTGTCGGGGAACGACGTCCCAACAGCACTGCGACCACAATGAGTGCGAGGCGACACATCCGCACCAAAAGCTTCCCGCAGACTTTACCGCGACACGACACGACTGCGAATGCAAATATTGCGACGCGACAGTACTGCCGTGCGACAAAACTGCGAATGCAAGAACTGAGACAGCAAAAAGCGTCGACCGACTTCATTGCCACGTGATGTGTCTTAGCATTCAGAACCGACAGCCAACACACCCGTCAACATCCGTGACGTAAGGTGGGGCTCGGGAGCGGCGCTGACCAGCAGCAGCGGCATAGTGTGATGGGTGAGGAGCAGTGGGGCCTGGCGTGTGGCATGTGACGTAAGGTGGGGCTCGGGAGCTGCGCTGACCAGCAGCAGCGGCGTGATGTGAGACGTGACGTGTGGTGGGGCTCGGGAGCTGCGCTGACCAGCAGCAGCGGCGTGATGTGAGACGTGACGTGTGGTGGGGCTCGGGAGCGGCGCTGACCAGCAGCAGCGGCATCAGTGTGATGGGGCTGAGGAGCAGGTGCGGGCTTGGCGTGTGGCATGTGGCTCGGGAGCTGCGCTGACCAGCAGCAGCGGCGTGATGTGAGACGTGACGTGTGGTGGGGCTCGGGAGCGGCGCTCACCAGCAGCAGCGGCGGCTTGGCCACGTCAGCGGGCGGCAGCCGGGCGGCGGCGGCGACGGCGGCGGCGCGCTCGGCGTCCAGTCGACAGAAGGCGGCCTCCTCGTGGCGCGGCACCAGCTGGTAGTCGGTGACGGCCGTGGTGCGGCTGAGCACGCAGTCCTCGGCCTCCTCGACGCCGCGGAACACGCGCCGCACCGTCACGCGGCCGTGCTGGTTCTCCTGACGGACGGAGCGAGACAGCTCTGACACGTGACGCATGACACGTGTGACGCCGCCAGACTCGGTGTCACGCCGCCGCGACGGTACCGCACGCCCAGTGGCGGAGCGGCCCGCGACCTGACCCCGTCCCGACCTGCACAGGGTACACGTCAGTGGCGGAGCGGCCCGCGACCTGACCCCGCCCCGACCTGCACGGGGTACAGGTCGGTGGTGTGTTGACAGAGCCGTCCGACCCTCCGCACCCCACGAGACACCTCACGTCACTATCAGATGACAGCGACTGGACGTGATCAGGGCCAGGAGCAGGCCCGACTGCTGCACGGCGGACTGAGGGATGGTGGGGTACCAGACAGCCAGATAACCAGGAGCAGGTCCGACTGCTGCACGGCGGACTGAGGGACGGTGGGATACCAGACAGCCAGATAACCAGGAGCAGGCCCGACTGCTGCACGGCGGACTGAGGGACGGTGGGGTACCAGACAGCCAGACAACCAGGAACAGGTCCGACTGCAGCACGGCAACCTGACGGCAGTGGAACACCAGATGGACATATGACCAGGACCAGGAACAGCCCCCCCCCCCCCCCCAACTGCCATAAGGGAGACTGACAGGCAGTGGGGTGCCAGACAACCAAATGAGGTGGCCAGGGCCTCAGTGTGTACACACATGCTTGTTTGCTTGTTAACTGGTTAACAGACAGTGCTATCAGAACACGCACCGGGTCCATCTCTGGCTCCACCTTCAGCACCCGGTACCACGAGCGCTCGGGAAACTTGCGGTTCTCCTTGGTCTTCATCACCACCCGGCCGACGCCGAAGTCCTTGAGGTTGCAGAGCAGCTCCCACATACTCTTCCCGTACAGGTCGTGCACCCTTCCGATGAAGACCCGTGGCATCGTGCTGCCGAAGGCGGCCGGTGACAGCTTAGCTCACACCAGGGTTAAAATAAGGGTTTTTCGTTAGGTGTGAGATGTCGAAATGAGTCGAGTAGGATGTAAAAATTTATCATGGACCTGGTGTCCTTAAAAATGTTTTTGATGCCTCATACTCAAATTCGAGCTGATGGTGTAGGTACTTCGAGCTGATGGTGCAGGTTTCAAGCAGCAGGATGCTGATACTTCTTGGAGAAGGATGTTGATTGCATGTTCAGAAAGTGGTATATTCCACCCTATTTCACTAATAATTTATCACTGGCTCACATCCATCAGTTTGTTTGTTTATGGTTGGTTCGCGACGCACTTTGTGCACGATCATGGCTAGTGGTGCCACCCACGCTGTTTCGCTGGTGGGCCGCAGAATTTCGAAATATTCCAATTGGTGCAAGCATTGAACCAAGAACCTTTGGTTCCCAGAGCTCAACACCTCAACCACCTGGCCATCCCTACCCTTCTCACACACATCAAAGATCACACTGGACCAGTTTGGTGAGGACATATTGTCATGGTTTCAAATGTGTTCATCAAGCCCCAGTACAAATATCCAGCTGTGCAAATCTGAGCAGATTGATTGATTTTGAATTAGGAAAAGTAGGGTGTAATGTGTTATGATAGAGATGCTAAAACAGTGGAATGATGAACATGAAATTAAAGAACAACCCCAAAAGTATACCTGTGGTTGTGGTTATTGGCATTTACAACACATATTGACAGGAGAGGAAAAGGTTCAAAAGCACCAAACTTTACCTTGAACTCCAAATTTACTGCCCTTTTGATGATATTTTGCCTCCAAACTGAAAAGTATGCATTTGTAAAGGAGATGAATGGTCACATCTTGTTCAGCAATTCATAAACATTTCATTAAGCAACAAAATTCCAAGAAACCAGAAATCATCTGCAAACTTGCCAAGAAATGGAGGGGCATAAAAATTTGGCAATGAAGAAATTTGGCAATGAAATTGGATGTCATAGCAGTGCACAAAGCAAAGGATCAGTCAATGTCTTGTGCTTGCAGCATGACACTGCTAACCATGCATTCAAACTTGCTAATGATTATGGCATCATATAAAAATACTCTCCATCAATTGGTTGACAGAGACAATAAAATGCTTACAAAACAAATTCTGATCAGCAGCCTCCAGGACATCTCTTAAAACTTTTCCACTATATGGGTGACAAAAATGAAGGTTTTTCAGAGGCACTGCTCCAGAGGCAGAGAACATTGTACTCAGTGTGCATGCACTCAATTTTGGTTCATTGTCATCTGCAAATCAGGTGGTTGAGATTGAGAGAAGTGGGCAGGTGTGGTAGGGCTACTGACTGATACAAAAAATGGTTAGCTTAAGTGGTAACCAACAGTGGAATACACAGCATTTTTGTGAGTGTCACTCTGTGTTTGTTTTTATTGACATCCTTTTTCCTACATTTGTGCTAGAGTGCATGTTAAGCCCATCCTATCCAGTATGAAACCAGAGTGCAAAAATGTTTTCAGATAAAATATCTGAAGCAGTGCCTTAGACATACAAACCATAAGACTGGTGCTGCTGAGCCACAAGGGCCCTTCTTGGTTGCACTCTGGACACTCAATCAATTGCTCACCAAATCCATTGACCAGCCTTCCCTGGAATACTGAAAAGTAAGCCCCCTATTATTATAATGATTGTCTACTCTGTTTTACAGATGTTCAATGTGCTGCTACTGACAATGATTTCTGAAAGCTAGTTCCAGGGTTCTACTATCCTGTTGGTGAAGAATAACTGTCTTAACCTTGTCCTGCTGTGGTTAGCTTTAATTTTGAATTGATGACCTCTAATTGCATCATTTATGTTAGATTCAAACATTTCCCTGAGACATCCCTTTTCATGACCATGGAGAAATTTAAAGATCTTTGAGATCTCCTCTCAGCCTTCTATATTAAAGAGAAAACATCCAATTTCTTCAATCATTCCTCATGTGCCAGGTTGCTTATACCATTCATTATTTTTGTAGCCATCCTTTGTACTTTCTCTCTCTCTCTAAAAGCCAACAATCTTTTCCATAATTAAGAGACCAATCTTGGGTGCAGCACCTTAATTCCCATCCTGCTTCCAAAATGTTCCAGTTTAACATCACCTGAAGAAAAGTCCAATTGCTGTACAAGGGTAACCTGTATCTGCAAGTAGGCACACCAGACCTCCAAATTAAATAAAGACAATGGCACCAGACTGACAAGGGAAGCAATCAGCCTAATGATACAAAAATCGGCTAACGTTCACAGAAGACAGGTGGGTAACTACCTAGCTATTTGCTATCAGGATTAGAAACATTTGAAGGGTTTCCAAGATGAATGGAAACGTTGTTCATCACGAGTTAGTTTATATGACTGAATTACACCTGGAAATTGAAACGAATCGCAATTAAATACACCGTTCTCCAGACATAGTAACTTACGAATCGTATGAGCGTATTTATTTACTACACAGGCTATCTAGAAGAATGGTGACCCTGGCGGCGTATCCCATTGCTCCAATGTTCAATTCCACCGAAACTGGCGCACTTGTTGCATGTAAACAAAAGAGTTTGTTACAAGACTTGCACAACGTCATCAATGATTCTCGAAGACGTGCAAATTTCGTTGATATATTTATTTTTTAAAGATTGGGTTAGGAAGATGGCAGGTTGCATGACATAGTTAAGGGGACAGGGATGTAGGAAACAGAGGACTGTGGACGGAGGAAGGGGAAGGGGACATGGGGCAATGCAATCGGGATGAGGGTCGTGGGCAGGGAAAACATGGAAGTTGTCCATATCAAGGTCTTGTTGTGTGTAATAAGAGTCTTGCAGAATGTTTGTATCCATGCAAAATTTGAAGTTGAGGCTGTGGGGACCATGATACCTTAACTAGAAGGTAGATGGAAGTTTTCCTTCAAGCCCGCAGACGACCTCCGAATGTTTTTTTTTCAGATATGGTGTCAATATGGTTGCAGAAATATTTTCTCTAATCATACGCAATGGTTACTTTTATTTCGCTTCCTTTGCATGTAAATATATTTGTCTTCCACTGGTAAGGTGGGCTAAAATATTTTGTTCTTTCCTGTGAATATTTGGTCTTGCGCAATTTTTATCATGAATGGGCAATGTTGAATTTCTGCATTGTAATTCTGCATGTGGATAGGATTATTTTGTAGGCATCCAGTATGGAGGATATTTTTATTCCAACCTTATACATGGTAACGTCAATTTGCACCCCACACAGCCATGCACACGATCTTCTCAAGCTTGGCTTCGTAGTATAAGCTTGCCCTCGTGGTGCTTCTGTTGTGCTGTGGTATCTCATAATTATTAGGATTTATTTTTAGGACAAACAGACAAGTTCGTAATTTTTGACAACACAGTGGCATCTCCAGCAGGGATGTTTGCTCAAATTGTTGCTTGAATTCCACTGCTACAAGTTACTTCTTGAAGCATGAGGTGTATGAACCACAGACCTGTGCCCATGACATCATCAATTTTATCAACAGGCATTTAATTCAAAGTAATTTTCAGAGAAAATATGTGGTTGCATCATCTTAATCACATCAAAAAGCATCATTTAAAAATCACGAAAATCAACATTTACCTTGATCACTATATTTACCCCACTTTTTATCATACTTTTTCTTAGATGTTAACTAAATCAGCTTATTTTTTTCAAGATTTATAAATATCTATCCAGACCTGACCTAAACTAGCCAGATATCTTTTTTTCAGAATAGTTCCTCCCTGATTTTCTTTTTTTTAAATTTTCCAGGCAAAAACTGAAACAAGCTTAACATGACTTAGCCTAGCCTCATTTTTTCCTTTACAGAGGCAAAAATCTGAGTGAAACTTACCTCTTGAATTCCCCAAACTACAACAACAACTACAAATGTTGAGTGCTGTACAACCTACATCCATGGTTGTTTAATGGCATAAAGCCTATGTTTACAAATGTTGGATTACATAGAGCATACCTGTATATAGATGTTTGGTGGCATAGAACATTGACCTACAGGTGTTGAATGGTGTTGGACCTACAGATGTATGGGGTAAATGTGCAGTGGATGTTTTCAGGATATGGTGAGCCATGTCAGCAAGTCACAAGCCCTTCATAAAGGAGCAGAGGCAGATGTCCAGGCCAGCTGCCACCACAGGTGCCCAGAGGGACCAGCAAAATACAGCAGGTGACAGCACAACACTTCTGTTGCCTGTGGCCAGGTTCTGTGTATGCTACCATAAAAGTGTGTCATTTAGGTCTATTATAATACTGTCTAGGAAAAATATAACTTTTATCCATTGCAGGCCCCAAAATAGGTGTTCTAGGATGACTTCAGTATGTTGGTCATGAAGTTTTATCTCCATTAGCTACCCTATCATGTGCAGTTTCTCTGAAATCATAGCATTTAAATCTTGACTAGCTATAAACATCATCTATCAAACATATGTTACCTGGACACTCCAGACATTTTATACAGCATTGATTCCTATTAAGTGGTTATAATGCAAGTAGTGGTATACAAGCAGCATTCACTTTCCTTGCAGTATGTATTTGCAGGATAAATATGTATGCTTACAGTAATTTTCAATTCAACTGCTTTATTCAACCAGCTTTCAAAAGGATAATAGTACAAATGCCATTTTGTATTGAGTTGCTGTGCTGTGCTGTGCTGTGCTGTGCTGTGCTATGCTGTGCTGTGCTGTGGTGTGCTGTGCTGTGCTGTGCTGTGCTGTGCTGTGCTGTGCTGTGCTGTGCTGTGCTGTGCTATGCTGTGCTGTGCTGCAGAGTGCTGTGTGGTCCCATGTCATGCAATGCTGAGCAAAGTGTTTCATCGAATTACATTTGGAATCACATCCAGTCATTTATGTTATACTCCATAACTCTGACATTCCCCTACAAGCCAGACCTGATAGATCTGGCATGTAACTGCTAGCTTGACCTTATAACTCTGCACATCCCTTCCATAGCTGTTTGCCATTGTTCACCCACCATGACACCTGATAACATTTTTATTCTTCATCAAACAATTTCATATACTTTCCTGATGGACGTGGATACGTCACCACAGGTACTAGTAATCTGGTCTGGTACTGCCCAACTGGTGCTGATACTGCACCCATCAGGTCACTTAATGGGCCAGCTAGTCTGGTCTGGTACTGCCCTATTGGTGCCAATGTCCACCTACTGTGTCACATATGCCACAGGCATCACTGGTCTGATCTGGTACCACCTAATTGGTGATGATACCCCCACCAACCAGGTCGCCTACACATGTACTGCTAGTCTGGCCTGGCACCGCCCTGCTGGCGCCAATGCCCGCCTACCACGTTGCGTCCTCCACAGGTGCAGCGTACCAGCGGTACAACGCGTGGCTGGGCTGTTTTGAGGACGTGCCGGAGCCCGGTGCCGCGCCGCCGCCGCCCAGCCGGCCTTCAGCACAGCGCGGCTGTCGCCCGCAGCACGGCGTTCGGCTGGTGGTCAAGGGCGGTCTCGGCCATGTCCAGGTCAGCTCCGCTCGCGCTCCTCCTGCTCCTGCATGGGCGCTAAATGACCAACCATGGTCGATGCGCCCTAAAACCACAATCACACACACACGCTCCTGCTCCTGCTGCTGTGCCTCTCCCTCTACACAGTGCTCGCCCTCGTTTCCCTGTCCACTCGCTTTGTTTCCTGCCATTTCTCTTTTCTTTTCCCTCTCCCTCTTTTCATTGTCATCTCCTGTGTCATTGCCTGTCTCTATCTTTCTAACTCTGTATTACCAAAGTGGTCAATGTGGCCCATAAGCCCAAATCCTTCTAACTCTATAATGTCCTCTCTAACTCTCTCGAACCCTCCATCACTGTCTCTGCCTTTGTATCTGTCCATGCATCTGTATTTTTATCCATCTCTGTCTCTGTTTCTCTGGCTCTGTTTCTCTCTGTTTTCTCTCACTCACTCTCTGTTTCTCTACCTCTATCTTTCTCTACCTCAATCTCTATCATAATCTCTGCATCTAACTCTACCTCTATCTTCCTCTATGTCTACCTATATATCTACCTCTGTCTTCCTCTATCTCTATCTCTATCTCTACTTCTGCCTCTATCTATCCCTATATCTTCTCTATCTGCATCTCTCGCCATCTCTCGCTATCTCGCCATATCGCTGTCTAAGTGTGCTGTGTTCGCCAGACGCCCGGCTCGGCTGAGACCACGCCGTGTCGGGCTCCGCCATCTCTCGCTGTCTCAGTGTGCTGTGTTCGCCAGACGCCCGGCTCGGCTGAGACCACGCCGTGTCGGGCTCCGGCCGTCTCTCGCTGTCTCAGTGTGCTGTGTTCGCCAGACGCCCGGCTCGGCTGAGACCGCGCCGGTGTCGGCTGCGGCCATCTCTCGCTGTCTAAGCGTGCTGTGTTCGCCAGACGCCCGGCTCGGCTGAGACCACGCCGGTGTCGGGCTCCGGCCGTCTCTCGCTGTCTCAGTGTGCTGTGTTCGCCAGACGCCCGGCTCGGCTGAGACCACGCCGGTGTCGGGCTCCGGCCGTCTCTCGCTGTCTCAGTGTGCTGTGTTCGCCAGACGCCCGGCTCGGCTGAGACCACGCCGGTGTCGGCTCCGCGCCACCTCTCGCTGTCTAAGCGTGCTGTGTTCGCCAGACGCCCGGCTCGGCTGAGACCACGCCGGTGTCGGGCTCTCGCCATCTCTCGCTGTCTAAGTGTGCTGTGTTCGCCAGACGCCCGGCTCGGCTGAGACCACGCCGGTGTCGGGCTCCGGCCGTGTGGCCGCGCCCGCCCCCGGCGCTGGTGGTCACCACCTGTCGGTGGACGCCGCCGCAGGTGGCCAGGTGGTGCTGCAGGTGGCCGCTGCCTCCGCCGGCGCGGACGGACACCAGCTGCTGTACCAGGTGGGTGGGTGGGTGACGTTTCAGGTGCCTGATCAGGCAATGTGCCATGTGCTTGACTATGAAGGCAGTCGGGTGCTGTACCAGACTGGTGTCCAGGTGGTGTATTAGGTGGGTGGTCAGGTGATGTGCTGGGGACCTGGTCAGGCAGGGGGTCAGGCAGTGTACCATGTGCGTGATTGGGCAGGTAGTCAGGTGCTGTGCCAGACTGGTGGCCAAGTGGTGAATGAGGTGCTGTACCAGGTGTGTGGACCAGGGTGCTGTACCAGGTGATATGGTCAGGTGCTGTACTAGGATAGTGGCCAAGTGGTGAATGAGGTGCTGTACCAGGTACATGGTCAGGTGCTGCACCAGGTGAATGGTCAGGTGCTGTACTAGACAGGTGGTCAAGCAATGTACCAGGTGGGTCGTTATGCTGTGCAGGCTTGAAAGTTGGCATTGGTCACCAATGACCTGTGGAATAAATTTTGTTGAGGACAATTTAGACTGCCAACACCTTAAAATCCAGAAATCCTTCATCTCCCTAATTATATCCATTGTTTCAATCCACGAGTATCTCAAGTAACTACGTGATACAAAACATCTTTGTAGTTGGTGAATCAAACTCCCCCAGTATCCTGTAATAATCCTGCTGTGTAACCCCTATTTCAGAAGCTGCTGCAAAACCGCCGATGGTTCAAAATATTTCCCTCAAACTCACGAATGTCTCAAAATCACAAACTTGCACAATTGTGCATGCTTCAAACTCTGAATGTGTGTGGCAGAACACTATGTGTGGTGTGGTACTGTGCTGATGTCTGTGGCTGTGTTTGCCATCAGGTTGGTTGGTTGGTTGGTTGGTTATTGGTTTTACGAAACATGGACCGTTGAGTTATGTAGCGTCGCCAATCTCTCGCACCGATTGATCGCGGGCGAAGAGTAGCGTCAGGTGAGACTCGAACCCAGAGCCTTTCGATTGTGAGGCTAGCAACTTACCCCTATACTGTATAACCACTGCAGTTGATGCACCCTAAAACCCTAATAACCAACTAACTCACCCCTACACTACTCGTCCCCTCCACCGCAGATGGCGGACCAGACCACGACGGAGGGTGCCGGGTCCGCGTCGCTACACCAACTCGGCCACAGCCGGACGGCCACGCTGATGCAGCACCAGGCCGACGTCCGGCAGCAGCGGCTGCAGCGCCAGCTGCAGCAGGCCACCCACCAGCTGGTGCTGCAGCAAGGCGCGCAGCAGCTGGTGCTGGAGGACGGCGTGCAGCAGCTGGTGCTGCAGGAGGGCGGCCACCAGCTGATCCTGCAGCACGACGACCAGCAGCTAGTCTTTCAGGAGGGCGCCGACGAGATGGTGATCGAGGAGGGCTCCCAGCAGCTGATCCTGCAGGGCGCCGACGGTCAGCAGGTGATGCTGCAGGTGAGGCCACAGGCGGTGCGGTTCATGGTGCTGTAGCTGTCGTGAACGGCCCCACAAATGTGCTCCGATCACCGATCATGCTCCGTCCCGCCAATCGGCTCCGATCACCGATAAGCTCTGCCCAGTGTTAAAATAATGGTTTTTCATCAGGTGTTAGATGTCGAAACGAGTACTGGATGTCGTGACGCTGCGGTACTGGAGGACGTCGAAATTTTGTCACGATGGCATGCCAATTGAAGTATCGTTTCAGTTCTTCAAACTCAATTTTGAGCCCATGGTGCGCTCACAATTCCATGCTTTCGTTCAATTTGTGCGACACCAAATATATGGATATTACATACATTACATATGCTAAAATTTACGTTTGCAATACCATGGAATCAGCAGATTGCATGGCATAACAGACCACATGATAGATAGCCTCTGTGCCTGAAATTGTGTTACGAGATGCTTGTGTATCACAATCCGTAATTGTGAGCATGCTACTTTTGCACGAAATAATGATAAACGGTCATGAAGACTTCATCGGCACACAACATACGCGTTGGCGATACTTCCTTGGAAAGGATGTATATTCAGTGCCAAGAAAGTGGTATATTCCACCATATTTCACGGATGATTTATCATTGGCTCTGCCCCACGATGTCTGCTCCGACCACCGATCAGCTCTGCGGCACACATCTGCTCCGATCACCATCTGCTCATCACCGATCAGCTCTGCGCCACACATCTGCTCCGTACTCCCACACATCTGCTCAGATAGCACTGGCCCGCTGCACCACATCGCCAATGTGTGCCATGTCATCCCGCGCCCACCTGCTTGACCGTCGCCCTTAGACGTGTTGGACTTGGTCACGCAGCTGGGGGTTGTGTCAAAAAGCATCTTTTCGGTTTGTGAGCCATCTGCCGTGCGACGTCGGGGAACCATGTGGCGTTGGTGGCGTAGCCGTGGTGTGTGACGGGTACCGGGTGGTAGCAGTGTAGCGGACCCCTGTCGGTGGTAGTGTGATGGGACTTGGGTGGCGGTAGTATGACGGGTCTCGGGTGGTGGTAGCGTGGTGGGACTTGGGTGGCGGTAGTGTGGCGTGTCTGGGTGGTGGTAGTGTGGTCCTGGCAGTGTGCTCGGGTGGTGGTAGTATGGCATCTCTCTGGGTGGTGGTAGTGTGGCAGGCCCCGGGTGGTGGTAGCATGGCAGGTGCCGGGTGGTGGTAGTATGGCATCCTCTGGGTGGTGGTAGTGTGGCAGGCCCCGGGTGGTGGTAGTATGGCATGTTCTGGGTGGTGGTAGTGTGGCAGGTGCCGGGTGGTGGTAGTATGGCATGTTCCGGGTGGTGGTAGTGTGGCAGGCGCCGGGTGGTGGTAGTGTGGCATGTTCTGGGTGGTGGTAGTGTGGCACCTCTGGGTGGCGGTAGTGTGGCAGGTTCCGGGTGGTGGTAGTATGGCATGTTCTGGGTGGTGGTAGTGTGGCATCCTCTGGGTGGTGGTAGTATGGCATCTCTGGGTGGTGGTAGTGTGGCATCCTCTGGGTGGTGGTAGTGTGGTGGTAGTGTGGCAGGCCCCGGGTGGTGGTAGCATGGCAGGTGCCAGGTGGTGGTAGTATGGCATGTTCTGGGTGGTGGTAGTGTGGCAGGCCCCGGGTGGTGGTAGTATGGCAGGTGCCGGGTGGTGGTAGTATGGCATCCTCTGGGTGGTGGTAGTGTGGGGGACTCCGGGCGGTGTCATTGACTGGGCGTCCGCCAGGTGCCGGAGGGCAGCTCCGGTCAGGAGCTGGTGCTGGAGGAGGAGGACGGTAGTCAGGTGGTGCTGCAGGTGCCAGAGGAAGCCGCAGGCCCCGACGGGGTCATACGACTGATACAGGTCACCAACGAGGACGGCAGTGTGCACTACATGTCGACCAACCACGCTGGTGAGTCTCACGCTGTTGTTCATTGGGTGGTTCACGACGCACCTTATGCACATCCACGGCTAATTGCGCCGGCCACACTGTGGGCCGCGGGATTAGGAAATGTCCCGAGCGGCACTAGTGTCGAACCCGGGACCTTCGGTACCCAAGTCTCACATTGTACACCAATATATATATATGCATACATACATATATATATATATATATATTGGGTGGCCTGCGAGCCCTGAAGCTTCGACAGCCGGGCAGGAGTCGAGGGCGCCTTCAGACCGACAGGGAAAGCTAGCATGTTGCACATCATCGGCGCTGATGTTCAGTGGCATGTCACCAGGGTTAAAATAATTGTTTTTTTTCGTTAGGTGTGAGATGTCGAAACGAGCATAGCAGGATGTCGAAATTTGCCATGGAATTAGTGTAATATAAAATGCCTTTGCTGTTTTTCAGACTAAAATTTGAGCCCATGGTGTAGGTCCTTATGACTGGACCTCTATCATTTGTTTTGAGATTAATAATTTAAGAAGAGCTATATTCGGGATAGGGAAAATAATAGCTATGCTATAAACTTGTCTTGTATGCCATATCACATTATAGGTCATCCCTTTACCTGAAATTGCATTGCAAAATGTTCGTGCATCACCATTCCTTATCGAGAGCATGCACATGCTATTTATAAACGAGACACTGTTAGAAAGGAGACATGAATACTTCATATCAAGGGGCAGGATGCCGATACTTCTTCGAGAAGGATGTCGACTGAGTGTTCAGAAAGTGGTATATTCCACCCTATTTCACCAATAATTTATCACTGCACGTCACACCCCATCGGCGCTGATGTCCAGAGACATATACACCATCGGCGCTGATGTCCAGAGACATATACACCATCGGCGCTGATGTCCAGGGACATATACACCATCGGCGCTGATGTCCAGAGACATATACACCATCGGCGCTGATGTCCAGTGGCCAGTGGCATATACACCATCGGCGCTGATGTCCAGAGACATATACACCATCGGCGCTGATGTCCAGAGACAAAACCAAGCTGGTCCAGTGGCATATACACCATCGGCGCTGATGTCCAGTGGCATATACACCATCGGCGCTGATGTCCAGTGACATATACACCATCGGCGCTGATGTCCAGTGACATATACACCATCGGCGCTGATGTCCAGTGACATATCACACACAATCACGTTAAAGTCCACTAACCTGCGTGGCAACCTTCAGGAGCCTCGTCGGACTGGTGATAGGGCATTGTTTGAATCTTGCATACATTGAGAGGGCATCTTGAAAACATGCATTGCGCCTTCTTCGTTGTCATGCTCCGACGCCACACAATGCAGTTAGGTGTTTTCACTGGAGCTCTTTTTCAGCCAGACTGTTGTGCTGACTTCCCGGATTTGTTTTGTGTGGCTGAAGAAGTTGTTTGCAGTTGAACAAGAACTTGAGCTGCCTGGCCGTTCGGTGTCAGACGGCTTGCACTTGTGTGGTTTGTGTGACGTGTGGAGGATTTGTGTAAACACCCGGGAAAGTCATTTGCTGTTGAAACTACTATCGACAGTGAATGTGTGGACTGTTTTTTTGCTCCAGTTATTGCGATGTTTTGATGTCACATCTACTAATCCATAAGCGTGACTATATTGCCCGGCACGAAGAAGCAGTGCAACAGGAGAGTTTCGGCTTTGTATTGGGCGACCGCTCACCCATGAAAGCAAGATGTTGATGCGGAAGGCAGAAAGTCCACGTGATCAGAAAGTGAATTGTGTTATGCTTCATTTTAAAATACATTAATTCGTTTTGGGTCTGTGTGATGTGTGCTCCCGTCAGGTTGACACGAGCTCTGTGTGATGCATGTTTCCGTCAGGTGAACACGAGCTCTCGGTACACGAGGCGATGGATCAGCTGATGAGCCAACCGGAACAGCTGGAACGGCCAGACCACCAGCAGAAGGAGACCCCACAGCCAATATCGGAGCAGATGGCAGAGCCAGCACCCGAGCAGATGCCGGGGCAGATGCCAAACGACGTCATAGAGCCGGGACCAGAGCGAGGAGCCGACCAGATGTCAGAGCAACTGCCGGCGCCGCTGTCTGAGGAAGTACCCGAGCGAATGTCGCAGTCGACGCATCAGCAGCACATTGTGATCCGACAGGTGGCAGCCGAGGCGGTGCAGGTGAGGTGTCCCGCACCCCCTCCGGGTGGCAGCGTCCTGCACCCCTCTGGGTGGCAGCGTCCCGCACCCCTCCGGGTGGCAGCGTCCTGCACCCCTCCGGGAAGTAGCGTCCCGCACCCTCCGGGCGGTAATGTCCCGCACCCTCCGGGCGGCAGCGTCCCGCACCCCCGGGTGGCAGCGTCCCCTGTACCCCTCCGGGAGGTAGCGTCCCGCACCCCTCCGGGCGGCAGCGTCCCGCACCCTCCGGGCGGCAGCGTCCCGCACCCTCCG
The DNA here is from genome assembly GCA_034440575.1 of Imbricaverruca yamaguchii. Taxonomy (NCBI): domain Eukaryota; kingdom Metazoa; phylum Arthropoda; class Thecostraca; family Neoverrucidae; genus Imbricaverruca; species Imbricaverruca yamaguchii. The sequence goes on from JAOTOL010001448.1 coordinate 826,195, forward strand.
GGCAGCAGCGTCCCGCACCCTCTGGGTAGCAGTGGCTCCTTGATGGTGGACTATTGTCGGCTGCCTATGTTGGATGGCCTGCTGTCGGAAACAGAGTCGGGGCGTTCCGCACCCCTTCGGGCAGCGGCGGCTCATGGTGGACTATTGTCGGCTGTCTACATCAGACGCCCGGCTGTCAGATGCGGGGTCGAGCAGCTCGGACGGTGCGGGAATGCCTGTCTGCTGTCGAGTCGACATGTTTACCGGGCGGCCGACGGCACCGGTGCGTCGGGGAAGTCGGCAGTCTGACAAATCTGCCAATTACGGCCGTCGCCGTTGTGTCTGATGACATGCTTTGCCCGGTGTGTTCCATCGCGTGACTGCAGCCTTCGCTGGGGCGGCTGTTTTGCGCCGAATCCGCACAGAACAGCCGACCGTCTGAATGGTGATTATGGTGGTGGTCGCTGTCATGCGCCAGATAAGTCCGGCGGCATTACCTCGCCACCTGGCGCGGAGGGCACGTTTTGACCTCCACCTTTTTATTAGGGATCTGAAAACCACAATAACTAACATATCTTGGGCATGTGGGGCCTGCCCGAACGACATTGCGTAGGGAAATCGCCTGAGTGATAAACGTGAATCTAGCAGTTATGTTAACTTGGGTCAAGCAAGGTGAATTGTTGGCAATGTAGATCTCACAGTATGACAGGACCGGTAACTAATACCTCCGAAATATTCAGAAGATCTGGGCGAAGTTGTGTGATATCGCCAGCACAGTAGATGCACATACGAATAACTTATGCACGTACGTCAGATCGCTCAGATTCAAATGAAGCCAAAGTTTTAAGAGGAAAATTTAAAGGTCAGGTTTGTGTGGCGGTCATGCATAACGTGTGGACATGTGGTCATGAATATCTCACATCTTGATCTTCTGGAAACTTCCTTGGGGCAAACGACGTTAAGCTAGCGAGATGAATCCATTCATGTGGGACCCTTGATGTCCGTATTTCATGGGAAAATCGCATATTCTCCAGCCGAGCCTCGTTTCCGGTGCATGGCTACCCGCCGGTAGATGGCGCCAAATGCTCCCCGACTGGCGGGAACCACCCACCTCGTTAAGGTGTGCCCCGGCCTCCCGACCGACGGACACTCATTCCGGTGATGGCCAAGGTCGGTCGAAGAGGTCAAGGTTGCAACCCCGACTGCCGCATGTTTGGCGTCAAGATATGCGCCAGGTACTGGTTTGGTGCAGCAGTGTTTTACCGTGGCAGTGGAGTACCGTGACAGTGTAGTACCGTGACTGTAGTACCGTGACAGTGTAGTACCGTGACAGTGTAGCACCGTGACAGTGTAGTACAGTGACAGTGTAGTACCGTGACAGTGTAGTACCGTGGTATAGTACCGTGACGGTGTAGTACCGTGACAGTGTAGTACCGTGACAGTGCAGTACCGTGACAGTGCAGTACCGTGACAGTGTAGTACCTGGTAGTGTAGTACCGTGACAGTGTAGTACCGTGACAGTGTAGTACCGTGACAGTGTAGTACCGTGGCAGTGTAGTACCGTGGTAGTGTAGTACCGTGACAGTGTAGTACCGTGATAGTGTAGTACCGTGGTAGTGTAGTACCGTGACAGTGTAGTACCGTGACAGTGTAGTACAGTGACAGTGTAGTACCGTGACAGTGTAGTACAGTGACAGTGTAGTACGTGACAGTGTAGTACCGTGACATTAGTACGTGACAGTGTAGTACCGTGACAGTGTAGTACAGTGACAGTGTAGTACAGTGACAGTGTAGTACCGTGACAGTGTAGTACAGTGACAGTGTAGTACCGTGACAGTGGAGTACCGTGACAGTGTAGTACCGTGACAGTGTAGTACCGTGACAGTGTAGTACCGTGACAGTGTAGTACCGTGACAGTGTAGTACCGTGACAGTGTAGTACCGTGACAGTGTAGTACCGTGACAGTGTAGTACCGTGACAGTGTAGTACAGTGACAGTGTAGCACAGTGACAGTGTAGTACAGTGACAGTGTAGTACCGTGACAGTGTAGTACCGTGACAGTGTAGTACCGTGACAGTGGAGTACAGTGACAGTGTAGTACCGTGGCAGTGTAGTACCGTAACATTGTAGTACCGTGACAGTGGAGTACAGTGACAGTGTAGTACAGTGACAGTGTAGTAACGTGACAGTGCAGTACCGTGACAGTGTAGTACCAGTGACAGTGTAGTACCGTGACAGTGTAGTACCGTGACAGTGTAGTACCGTGACAGTGTAGTACCGTGACAGTGTAGTACCGTGACAATGTAGTACAGTGACAGTGTAGCACAGTGACAGTGTAGTACAGTGACAGTGGAGTACCGTGACAGTGGAGTACAGTGACAGTGGAGTACCGTGACAGTGGAGTACCGTGACAGTGTAGTACCGTGGCAGTGTAGTACCGTGACAGTGTAGTACCGCGACAGTGTAGTACCGTGGAAGTGGAGTACCGTGGTAGGGTAGTACAGTGGCAGTGTAGTACCGTGGTAGTGGAGTACCGTGGTAGGGTAGTACAGTGACAGTGTAGTACCGTTACAGTGTAGTACAGTGACAGTGTAGTACTGTGACAGTGTAGTACCGTGACAGTGTAGTACCGTGACAGTGTAGTACCGTGACAGTGTAGTACCGTGACAGTGTAGTACAGTGACAGTGTAGTACTGTGACAGTGTAGTACCGTGACAGTGTAGTACCGTGACAGTGGAGTACCGTGACAGTGGTAGTACCGTGACAGTGGAGTACAGTGACAGTGGAGTACCGTGACAGTGTAGTACCGTGACAGTGGAGTACCGTGACGGTGTAGTACCGTGACAGTATAGTACCGTGGAAGTGGAGTACCGTGGTAGTGGAGTACCGTGACAGTGGAGTACCGTGACAGTGGAGTACCGTGACAGTGGAGTACCGTGACAGTGTAGTACCGTGACAGTGGAGTACCGTGACAGTGTAGTACCGTGACGGTGTAGTACCGTGACAGTATAGTACCGTGGAAGTGGAGTACCGTGGTAGTGTAGTACCGTGACAGTGTAGTACCGTGACAGTGTATAACCGTGACAGTATAGTACCGTGACAGTGTAGTACCGTGACAGTGTATTACCGTGACAGTGTAGTACCGTGACAGTGTAGTACCGTCACAGTGTAGAACCGTAACAGTATAGTACCGTGGAAGTGGAGTACCGTGGTAGTGTAGTACCGTGACAGTGTAGTACCGTGACAGTGTAGTACCGTGACAGTGCAGTACCGTGACAGTGTAGTACCGTGACAGTGTAGTACCGTGGCAGTGTAGTACCGTGACAGTGTAGTACAGTGACAGTGTAGTACCGTGACAGTGTAGTACCGTGACAGTGTAGTACCGTGACCGTGTAGTACCGTGACAATGTAGTACCGTGACAGTGTAGTACAGTGACAGTGTAGTGCCGTGTTAGTGTATCACCGTGACAGTGTAGGAATGTGAAAATAATGCTTTTCGTCAGGTGTGAGATGTCGAAACAAGCACAGTAGGATGTCTAAATGTGTCATAGAATTAGTGTCATTTAAAATGCTTTTGATGCCTCACTCAAATTTTAGCTCATGGTGTAGGCACTTCAAGCTGATGGTGTAGGTTCCAAGAAGCAGGATGTGGATATTTCTTTGAGAAGGATGTATGTTGAGCGTTCAGAAAGTGGTATATTCCACCCTATTTCACGAATAATTTATCACTGCAGTGTAATACAGTGATAGTGTACTAACGTGACATTGGAGTACCGTGACAGTACAGTACCGTGACAGTGTAGTACCATGACAGTGTAGTACCGTAATGCTTGGTTGGTTATTAGAGCTTAAGGGCACATCGACTACATGGGTCATGCAGCTCCCGGGGGTACCGTAGTGGTGCGGTACCGTAGTGGTGCGGTACCGTAGTGGTGCGGTACCGTAGTGGTGCGGTACCGTAGTGGTGCGGTACCGTGTGGTGCGGTACCGTAGTGGGGGTGCGGTACCGTAGTGGTGCGCGTGGTGGTACCGTAGTGGTGCGGTACCGTAGTGGTGCGGTACCGTAGTGGTGCGGTACCGTAGTGGTGCGGTACCGTAGTGGTGCGGTACCGTAGTGGTGCGGTACCGTAGTGGTGCGGTACCGTAGTGGTGCGGTACCGTAGTGGTGCGGTACCGTAGTGGTGCGGTACCGTAGTGGTGCGGTACCGTAGTGGTGCGGTACCGTAGCTCGTGCCGGCCCGGAACGACCGGTTCATATCGAATGCACCCACCAACCAGTCGGTATATCGTTCAGATGACAGCACAGGGTAGCGGAGTTCCGTGGCAGTTACACCTGCCCACCACCACCAACACCAGGACCCCGGATAAGCCCAACAGCCCGCTGATGTCAGGGCGGCGTGCTCCCCCCTCCCTCGCCACAGGTGGTCGTGTCTTCCCCGCACGGTGACCGTTGGGTGTGGGCGTCTCCAGCTCACTGGACTGGGCGGGTCGTGTTGACGCGGCGGACAACGGAGGAACTCGTCCGGTCGGCACACCCGAGCGCATGATGCCTTCTCCGTCGACAGAGCGCCGTGTCACCGGAGCCGGAGCCGGAGCCGGAGCCGGAGCCGGAGCAGGAGCCGGAGCCGGCCGGTGCCGAGGGCGAGCAGCAGGCGGCGGCGGCGGCAGAGGCGGCGGCGGAGGCGGCGGCGGAGGCGGCGGCCAGGCGCCAGCTGCCCGCCGAGCCGGTGGCCGGCGACGAGCCACCCACGCGCACCGAGCCGGTGGTGCCCGCTGCGGCGGCGGCGGCCGCTCCGGCGCCGGCCGGCGCGGCGCTGTGCGCCGTCTGTGGCGAGCCGCCCACCTGGTCGGGTCTGACGGCGCTGGTGGCGGGCCGCGCCGGCCACTCTGGCCGGCCGCTGCTGGACGTGCTGACCGGCCGGCTGGGTCGGCCCCTCACCGTGCGCACGGCCGACGGCGTCTGCATGCCGTGCCGCACACTGATCAACCAGGCGGACCGGCGCGGCCCGCTGCGGCAGGTGAGCGGCGGCATACCCGGGACACACCCGGGACACACCCGGGACACACCCGGGACACACCCGGGACACACCCGGGACACACCCCGGACACACCCGGGACACACCCGGGACACACCCCGGACACACCCGGGACACACCCCGGACACACCCGGGACACACCCCGGACACACCCGGACACACCCGGGACACACCCGGGACACACCCGGGACACACCCCGGACACACCCGGGACACACCCGGGACACCCGGGACACACCCGGGACACACCCGGGACACACCCGGGACACACCCGGGACACACCCGGGACACACCCCGGACACACACCCCGGACACGCCGGACACACCGCAGGGAGCCACACACCCGGACACACCCCGGGACACACCCCGGGACACACCCGGGACACACCCGGGACACACCCGGGACACACCCGGGACACACCCACCGGGACACACCCCAGGACACGGGACACACCCGGGACACACCCGGGACACACACCCGGGACACACCCCGGGACACACCCCGGACACACCCGGGACACACCCGGGACACACCCGGGACACACCCGGGACACACCCCGGACACACCCCGGACACACCCCGGACACACCCGGACACACCCCGGACACACCCCGGACACACCCCGGACACACCCGGGACACACCCAGACACCGGACACAGACACACCCCGGACACACCCGGACACACCCGGGACACACACCCGGGACACACCCGGACACACACCCGGGACACACCCGGGACACACCCAGGGACACACCCCGGACACACACACCCCGGACACACCCGGGACACACCCCGGACACACCCGGGACACACACCCCGGACACACCCCGGACACACACCGGGACACACCACGGACACACCCGGGACACACCCCGGACACACCCGGACACCCCGGGACACACCCCGGACACACACACCCGGACACACAGACACACACCGGGACACACCCCGGACACACCCGGGACACACCCGGGACACACCCAGGACACACACCAGGACACACCGGGACACACCCGGGACACACCCACCCAGACACAGACACACCCACCCAGACACACCGGGACCACACCCGGACACACACACCCGGACACCGGGACACACCCCGGACACCCGGACACACCCCGGACACACCCGGGACACACCCGGGACACACCCGGACACACCCCGGACACACCCCGGACACACCCCGGACACACCCGGACACCCCACACACCTGGGACACACCCGGGACACACCCGGGACACACCCGGGACAGACGACACACCCGGACACACCCGGGACACACCCCACACTGACAACCAGGCGGAGCGCGCCCCCGGCAGGTGAGCGGCACCCCGGACACACCCCGGACGACACCCGGGACACACCCGGGACACACCCGGGACACACCCACCCCGGACACACCCCGGACACACCCCGGACACACCCGGGACACACCCGGGACACACCCCGGACACACCCGGACACACACCCGGACACACCCGGGACACACCCGGACACACCACGGACACACCCCAGACACAGACACACCCGGGACACACCCCGGACACACCCCGGACACACCCCGGACACACCCCGGACACACCCCGGACACACCCGGGACACACCCGGGACACACCCCGGACACACCTGGACACACCCGGACACACCCGGACACACCCGGGACACACCCGGGACACACCCCGGACAGACACACCCAGACAGACACAGGCACACCCACCCAAACAGACACAGACACACCCGGGACAGACACAGACACACCGGGACACACCCCGGACACACCCGGACACACACCGGGACACACCCGGACACACCCATACACACCCTGGACAGACACACCCAGACAGACACAGGCAGACACACCCAGACAGACAGACACAGACACACCCGCCTAGACAGGCACACCCAGACAGACACAGGCACACCCGGGACACACCCGGGACACACCCAGGACACACCCCGGACAAACCCGGGACACACCCGGGACACACCCGGACACACCCCGGACACACCCGGACACACACCGGGCACACCCCGGTCACACCCCGGTACACACCCCGGACACACCCGGACACACCCGGGACACACCCCGGACACACCCCGGACATACCCCGGACACACCCCGGACACACCCCGGACACACCCCGGACACACCGGGACACACCCGGGACACAGACAACACCCCACACACCTGGACACACCACAGACACACACCACACCCGGGACACACACGGACACACCCCGGACAGACACACCGAGACAGACACAGGCACACCCACCCAAACAGACACAGACACACCCGGGACAGACACAGACACACCCGGGACAGACACAGACACACCCGGGACACACCCCGGACACACCCGGACACACACCGGGACACACCCGGGACACACCCAGACACACCCGCCCAGACACACCCACCCAGACAGACACAGGCACACCCGCCCAGACAGACACAGGCACACCCACCCAGACACACGTAGACACCCCCACAGACACAGACACAGACACACACACACAAACACACACACAGACACACACACCCAGACAGACACAGACACACCCGCCCAGACAGACACAGGCACACACACCCAGACAGACACAGACACACCCAGACAGACACAGAACACACACACACAGACACACACACACACACACCCACCCAGACAGACACAGACACACCCACCCAGACAGACACAGACACACCCACCCAGACAGACACAGACACACCCACCCAGACAGACACAGGCACACCCACCCAGACAGACACAGACACACCCACCCAGACAGACACAGACACACACCCAGACAGACACACCCACCCAGACAGACACAGACACACCCACCCAGACAGACACAGACACACCCACCCAGACAGACACAGACACATCCCTGACACACCCACCCAGGCAGACACAGAGACATCCCTGACACACCCACCCAGACAGACACAGGCACATCCCTGACACACCCACCCAGACAGACACAGGCACACCCACCCAGACAGACACAGGCAGGCACACGGAGACAAATAGACACAGACACACACAGAACACACACACACACACACACACACACACACACACACACACACACACACACACACACACACACACACACACACACGCACACACACACGACACGCACGCACGCACACACACGCACGCACGCACACGCACGCACGCACGCACGCACGCACGCACGCACGCACGCACACACACACACACACACACACACACACACACACACACACACACACACACACACACACACACACACACACACACACACACACACACACACACACACACACACACACACACACACACACACACACACACACACACACACCGGACACGCCCACCAACACCTGACAAACCCACCCACACCCGGACACATCCCACCAACACGCGATACACCGACACCCGACACAGCCACCCACATGGTGTTACCCGTGTTGCGTTATCTCTGGCGTGTTGTCTGTGCTGTGTTGTGCTGTCTGCGTTTTATATTATCCGTGGTATGTTGTCAGTGATGTGTTGTGTTATCAGTGGCGTGTTGTCTGTGCTGCAGTCGGCCATCGACCACCTGCGTAACATCGTGGCGCTTCACAACGGAGAGAAGCTGCCGGAGCTGCCGGCTGACCCGGCCGGCGAGCTGACGGCTGACCCGGCCGGCGAGCTGACGGCTGACCCGGCCGGCGACGGGGCGGCCGGCGACAGCGGCTCACCACCGACACCGTCAGCCGGCGCCGCCGTACCGGCCGTCAGGCGCAGGGCAGGCCGTGAGTCGCTCCCCACACGTGTCGCACGTGGGCCTGGCTGTGAGTCGCTCCCACGCGTGGTACCACGTGGGCCCGGCCGTGAGTCGCTCCCCACACGTGTGTACCACGTGGGCCCGGCCTGAGTCGCTCCCCACACGTGTCGCACGTGTCCACGTGGGCCCGGCCTGAGTCGCTCCCCACACGTGTCCCACGTGTCCACGTGGGCCCGGCCGTGAGTCGCCTCCCACACGTGTCCACGTGGGCCCGGCCGTGAGTCGCTCCCCACACGTGTCGCACGTGTACCACGTGGGCCCGGCCGTGAGTCGCTCCCCACACGTGTCGCACGTGTGCCACGTGGGCCCGGCCGTGAGTCGCTCCCCACACGTGTACCACGTGCCGCACGTGGACCTGGCCGTGAGTCGCTCCCCACACGTGTACCACGTGGGCCCGGCCGTGAGTCGCTCCCCACACGTGTCGCACGTGTCCCACGTGGGCCCGGCCGTGAGTCGCTCCCCACACGTGTACCACGTGGGCCCGGCTGTCAGACGTCAGCCAAGCTGCCGGCATCGCTGTGGTCAAGCTGAAAAGTTCTGCTAGAACAGAAACAGCAACAATTTCCATCACGTGTCAATACTTGCCTTTTTATATGGATCATTCTCCGACCAGCATGTGTGGTATCTAGATATTTACTATGCATATAGTGCAGTCAGCACGAGTCCTTTCAATTGCAGGCTTGTATGATGCCGGTGGAAGCTCATGCAATTGCACTGAAAGCCGCATGAATCTAAGATCGCGTTGCACAGATGTAGGTGCATTCTGTCTGTGCAACCGTACATTTGGCGGACACCTTCGAGTGGAAGAATTGAACATTTTGTTGATATCTGACGCTCAGCGTAGAATGAATTTTGGCATGCAGTCAGCGAGCACGCGGTTATGCAGCCTGCCGGTTAACTCATTTAATTGCTCGTGCAGTACTAGCGTTCTAAAAAAAAAACTTCTTATAATCCGATGTAACAGAGCATTCCAAAGAGGAGGGTAAAATGTTTTAGAGATTAGTAGATCTACATTTTCGGCAATATAAAATGTTGAATCTCAACTACAGCTCTTGAGTTTGGTTGAGCTAGTTTCATGTGTGAGTGAAAAACGTAGCGAAGCATTTTTGGGATGCAACATGTTCAGCTAAGAACAACTGGATACACCCCGCATGATCATAGCGTCTAATATGCACATAGTTGACGAGTAGCTTGGTACAAGTAGGTGGAAAAGATATCGGAAGCGATGTAAGAAAAGCTTGTATTATGTTCAAATTTGCACATGTCTGCAGGAATTTAAAAGCCCTGTGCAATGCTATAAAGCGCTACTGGATCCACCGTACTACAGTTACGAATTACAAAAGCATTCGCACCTCGAATGGTGAGGGTCTCGAGTGTTCGCTCATCAGCACCTATGTACCCGGCGACTGTTCAGCCTGACCTGAGGCACGATTTGTCGCACGTGAGGAATACGTGGACATCACTGATGGGCGCAATGTGACCATAGCAGTCGAGATTCCCTAAAGCCCAAATAACAAACATAGGACGTTACGAACACATCCGTCGTTTAATTAATGATCTACGTGTTCCGTGGAGATGTGTGTTCACTAGGTGCGCGTGCTCAGTATGTGGTGGATGTTCGGTGTGGAGATGGGTGTTCAGTGGGGAGACGTGTATCTCTTGGAGATCACAGTGGGGATGAATTTCCAGTGGGCGATGCACGCTTGGTGCGAGGGGGTTATTGGTGCAGTTCCTCATGCCGAGCAAACTATGTGGATGCATGCTCGGATTGGGCGGGCCGCGTGCAATTCCCCCGTTGCCAGCTGAACCACTGACACTTAGTTTTCAGTTGGCAGTGGACTCAGCTGGGAGTGAACACGATCCCCTGCTTTGATCATGGGAAATTGAGTTACGTGACCTCTCAGGAAATAGTCCGACGCAGATGCAGTAGCGAAATATGGTCCGGCAACAGTGTTTTACTCAGTTACTGAATGAATTTATGTCTGGTGAGAAAATATTACGCGCATTTGTCTCACCCGGTTTTTACTTACGTTTTGCTGTAGTAAGATGATGAAACCCATGTCCGCTTGCTCCCCACCATAGATCTCTGAAACGCCCAAATTCGTTGCAGAAATGTCGGCGGAAATTTGGCTAGTCTGCTTACCTTTCAATTTATCTACCCATGTGTCCAGTTATCTAGACGTCCATCTAGTTATCGTGCTTCCAATCATCCAGGTGATCAGTCATCCATGCGTGTAGCTATTCGTGTGTTAAGTTGGCCGTATGTATAGTTGCACATTCGGCTAGTTTCCCATGGTCATAGTGATGTCCCTGCATCTGCTTATCCGTTCGTTTAGTTATATATGTGCCTGGTCAGCCGTGGGTCTGGCCGACCATGCGCTTATTACCATTGTGCATCCAGGGGTCGCAGTAGCTAAGTCGGCAGGGCATTCGACTCTTGGTCGCAGGCCCCTGGTTCGAATCCCACAGCCGGCGCGATTGCCGAGTCGACCCGCGACAGATTGGCGTGAGCGGTTGGCGACGCTCTGTGGCCTGGCTGCTGAAGGCGTTGTAAAAGAGCCCACCGTTCTTCCGCTGATGTACTCCGGCGTAGCTGACCACCGAGTGGGTGGGTGTGTGCGGTGAATGACGTGTCTGTCGTCTTGCAGGTCCGCGGAAGCCGAAGCCATTGACCCAGAAGGAGCATACTCACCAGGAACAGGGCGATGTGGCAGAAGCCAGGCTGACGAACAGTGCCACCCAGGAGGAAAGGATAGCAGAAAATGTGGAAGCAATGGCGGAGAGCGAAGAAGCGCAAAGCGGAGATAAATCTCCTTCGAAGCAGGCGAAGGATCGTTTGGAATTGACAATTGATGACAAATTGCCAGGCGATAAAGAACCACTCTTGCAAGTGAAGCGTGAGAACCTGGACGAAGACGTCAAATCAGTGGAGACCTCAAGTAAAATATCCTCGAACTGTGATCAGGGCACCACAAAGAGTCCGTCGCCGAAGAAGAGGAAGACGAGGGTGTCGGCGGCAGACAGTGCCGCGGAGGACGACTCTGAAGAGGACGAGGAGCCGAAGCTGGCGGTTAAGCAGCTGGAGCCGGAGCCGGAGGTGAAGAGGACATCCAGTGGACGTCGCTCAAGAGCTCCACGAGCCTGGTCGCCCGATGACATGGTGCCAGTCCCGGTCAGTTTTGGGTCAGGTCAGGTCAGGGTAGTATCGAGTTGGTTGATTAGACCATGTGGGTCTGGCGACAGGTCCCAGGTCACCTGGACAGGTGTCAGGTCACATGGACAGGTCCCAGGTCACCTGGACAGGTCCCAGGTCACCTGGACAGGTGTCAGGTCACATGGACAGGTCCCAGGTCACCTGGACAGGTGTCAGGTCACATGGACAGGTCCCAGGTCACCTGGACAGGTGTCAGGTCACATGGACAGGTCCCAGGTCACCTGGACAGGTGTCAGGTCACATGGACAGGTTCCAGGTCACCTGGACAGGTGTCAGGTGTCAGGTCACATGGAAGGTTCAGTACGGAAGGTTCGGGGTCACATGGACAGGTCCCAGGTCACCTGGACAGGTGTCAGGTCACATGGACAGGTCCCAGGTCACCTGGACAGGTGTCAGATCACACGTGCCCAGTATCCTGCTAGTGTTCATGGCGGAAGTATATCGTTTCCACAAATGGCAACGTTGTCAGTGCGTCGATTAATTTCGAACTAGTTGGTGAGATAAGCTCTCGCAGCGTAACACCGAATTGCCGCATTTCTGGAGAACCTCACTGGAGCATCTTTGTTTTCCATCTGTTGATGAATCTATGTAGTTGTAGGATATGCCCAGTTTGTGATAAGCTATCGGTATCTGTGCGGACCATTCTTATCGCAAGCACGGCCCTACTGTTTGACAAGGCTGTTATTACATTATCAGACCAGAAATAATTTGTATTGGATAAACATTTTATTGAATAGGGATCGTTATTTATTCGAGTGAAGTTTAACGTGATTCTAATTTTAAAAAATTCCTTACAGAGGGCAAAGCCGAAGCGGAGCGAAGCAATCGTAAAAACTGCTGGCAAGAAGCAGCACATAGCAGACAAGGATAGCAAGAAGAAAAAGCTGGGTAGCTATGGGCGCAATATGGCCATAGCAGTCGAGACGCCCGAAAACCCGAACAACAAACAAACAAAGAAAAGGCCGTGTGCGGGTGGGTCGGACGGAGCGCCAGCCAAGACCCGACGGAAGGCGCCGGCCGGCAAGGCGGCTGCGGTCGGCGGCGGGCCGCCGCCCTCGCCCATGACGTACACCAAGCGGACGGTGACGGTGGAGGTGCGGACGAACACGCCGGCCGTCGTGCGGTGCGACGTCGAGGACGCGCTGGCCGAAATGATGGGCGTCGGCGACGACGAGCAGACGGCGGACGAGGCCGCCGCCGGGGTGGTGGTGAAGCCGGAGCCGGAGCCGGAGCCGGAGCCGGAGCCGGAGCCGAATCCGAAGCCGAAGTCGAAGTCGAAGCTGGAGCCGAAGTCGAAGCCGAAGCCGGTGCCGGAGAAGATGGAGACGGCGGGGGACGAGTGTACTGGCCGAGTGACGCGGGCGAAAGGCCGAATTCCAGCGTAGGCCGGCAACCAGGCGTCTCAGTCCACGTAAGTTGGGAACGGGAGCGGCTGGTGTTTGGTGGCGTGTCGCCACACGCCGGGCTGTGGCTGGCGGTGTGTGGCGACTCCTGTGGCGGTGTGTGGTGACTCCTGTGGCGGTGTGTGGTGACTCCTGTGGCGGTGTGTGGCGACTCCTGTGGCGGTGTGTGGCGACTCCTGTGGCGGTGTGTGGTGACTCCTGTGGCGGTGTGTAGTGACTCCTGTGGCGGTGTGTGGCGACTCCTGTGGTGGTGTGTGGCGACTGTGGCGGTGTGTGGCGGTGTGTGGTGACTCCTGTGACGGTGTGTGGTGACTCCTGTGGCGGTGTGTAGTGACTCCTGTGGCGGTGTGTGGTGACTCGTGTGGCGGTGTGTGGCGACTCCTGTGGCGGTGTGGTGACTCCTGTGGCGGTGTGTGGTGACTCCTGTGACGGTGTGTGGTGACTCCTGTGGCGGTGTGTGGTGACTCCTGTGGCGGTGTGTGGTGACTCCTGTGGCGGTGTGTGGCGACTCCTGTGGCGGTGTGTGGTGACTCCTGTGGCGGTGTGTGGTGACTCCTGTGGCGGTGTGTGGCGACTCCTGTGGCGGTGTGTGGCGACTCTGTGGCGGTGTGTGGTGACTCCTGTGGCGGTGTGTGGTGACTCCTGTGGCGGTGTGTGGTGGCTCATGTGGCGGTGTGTGGCGACTCCTGTGGCGGTGTGTGGCGACTCCTGTGGCGGTGTGTGGCGACTCCTGTGGCGGTGTGTGGTGACTCCTGTGGCGGTGTGTGGCGACTCCTGTGGCGGTGTGTGGTGACTCCTGTGGCGGTGTGTGGTGACTCCTGTGGCGGTGTGTGGCGACTCCTGTGGCGGTGTGTGGTGTCTGTGGCGGTGTGTGGCGACTCCTGTGGCGGTGTGTGGCGACTCCTGTGGCGGTGTGTGGCGACTCCTGTGGCGGTGTGTGGTGACTCCTGTGGCGGTGTGTGGTGACTCCTGTGGCGGTGTGTGGCGACTCCTGTGGCGGTGTGTGGCGACTCTGTGGCGGTGTGTGGTGACTCCTGTGGCGGTGTGTGGTGACTCCTGTGGCGGTGTGTGGTGACTCCTGTGGCGGTGTGTGGCGACTCCTGTGGCGGTGTGTGGTGACTCCTGTGGCGGTGTGTGGTGACTCCTGTGGCGGTGTGTGGTGACTCCTGTGGCGGTGTGTGGTGACTCCTGTGGCGGTGTGTGGCGACTCCTGTGGCGGTGTGTGGTGACTCCTGTGGCGGTGTGTGGCGACTCCTGTGGCGGTGTGTGGCGACTCCTGTGGCGGTGTGTGGTGACTCCTGTGGCGGTGTGTGGTGACTCCTGTGGTGGTGTGTGGCGACCCTGTGGCGGTGTGTGGTGACTCCTGTGGCGGTGTGTGGCGACTCCTGTGGCGGTGTGTGGCGACTCCTGTGGCGGTGTGTGGCGACTCCTGTGGTGGTGTGTGGCGACTCCTGTGGCGGTGTGTGGCGACTCCTGTGGCGGTGTGTTGTGGGGACTCCTTGCTGTGTGGCGGTGTGTGGCGACTCCTGTGGCGGTGTGTGGCGACTCCTGTGGCGGTGTGTGGCGACTCCTGTGGCGGTGTGTGGTGACTCCTGTAGCTGCAGGAGTCACCACATACCGCTAGCCACAGGAGTCCCCACACGCTACCAGCTGGGGGTGTGTGGTGACTTCTGTAGCTGGCGTTGTGTCATGGTTCAGATACGGCGGGTGTTGGCCTGGGGTCCGGTCTTCGGCCCCAAAGTATGTGGTCCACCAACCGCCGGGTGTTCATAGCCCTGTCCCCTGTTTCAGACGGACTGGACCGGACTATGTGGGCACACCTTGACTAGCTCAGCGGTGGTGCCGTGATTGGGCGACCAAACCCGTTACATGGTTCCAAGTGCAACAGTTCAACGGCCGATCAGCTAGCCAGTATGCGCCTTTCCTGCACACGTACGGCCATTTGTGTGGCGTCGTTTGTGTGTGGAGACGTCAGACTGATACGCCACTCACTGATGCATGTCACAGGAGCATCATCACCACATGTTTAGGAAGTGTCATTATTCTCTCATTGCATCCGAGGGGAAGCACACTCCCCAACTTGTTCAATTTTATATTGGGCGGAAGTGTAGACCGCTGCCGATGTTGGAAAACTATACGTACATTTATCATCCAGCGTTTTCCCCAAGTACCTGCCTCTTGGTTCTGCGTACAGTAGCTTTTGGTCAGCCGCCTGACCCCCTACCAATGTAGGGGACCCCATCCCCCACATGTGCGGATCGCCACCCGCGCCTGACAAAATGTGTATAAATGTATGCATGCACGTCGTTGGCGATGGCGCCGACCACCGCACCATCCTGGTAGCTCGTCCAGAATTTCTATGAAAATTTGCACGCATGGCATCCAGTATAGCATGGCCTGGATACTGGATGACCGGATAGCATAGCATCTAAGAACAGCTCAGATGTACAGTGATGTTAGTCTGTTCATAGCTCGACAACGCACGTTTGAACCTGTGTTCTGAACGGCAAATGTGATATACATACGAGTCGCGAACACGTGCATATGTGTTGAATCCGTCGACCGGCTAGCAAAGCCCGAGATCACTGGTGGGTGTTGTGTCACCTCGTAGGAATATTTAAAGTCAGAGTCGTTTGCGTCCGCCAGTTTGGCAGCACTTCACCGGTCGTCCAGCTTCACATTAGGCCACCAGCCGACCAACCAGCGCAGAGGCACAGCGCCGTCTTTTGTCTTTTCTCATAACAGCCTGTTGACGGTGGTCGGCGGCTCCTCCAGTTTCAAGAGATTAAATGTATGTCGGAAGCATTTAATGGGTGGCTACAGGAAATCAGTTTCTACCCTGCACAATGGCGGTGACAGGTATTTGACGGCGGCTAAAACTCAAATATCATAAAATGGCTCGACAAAAATGGCTGGCATACAGATCTGTGGCAGGAAATGGACTTTCGAGACGTCACGTTCGGCTACCTCGCCAAGTCGGCTGAACATCTCGGTTCAAATCTAGGCGACATTCGCTGAGCGGGTGGCCGAACTCCGAAGGAATGGGATGAGAATCAGCTGACGAGGGGTGGCCGGATATGTTTGTGCAGTGCCAGATGAGTCTGGAGGAGATTTGGGCTATTTCTGTCGACGGTAGTCAGCATCTCTGCGGCCCGTCTCCGCCTCTGTGCGACTTCTGATGCCACCACCCGGACGCCACTGCAGAGCCTGAGTCCGCCCGCTTTGGTCGGCTCACCTTGCCAGTGCACACTGGAGGCGGCGCGGGGTCGGGTCGGGTCACGCCACATCGGGTCATCACAGCGGCACGCCGCACTGGCAAATGCTTCAGACGTTAGTGTTCTCATACGGACGACGCTGCACTGGTAGTTGGTTAGTTATTTGGTCATTAGGACGCGTCGATAACTGCACTGTCAGAGTACCCGCAGTACCATATGCACAGCCATCACTGCATTGGTGTCGTGTACTCCGGGGTGGTCGCGTCTGGGGGATCGGAACTGCCGCACAGGCGTCCCCCCCCCCTCATTCGTCGGTGGCATCCAGACTGATCTGTTTGACTCGACCTGGACAGTCAACAGCAGAAGGTGGACACAATTTATCTTCATCAATGAAGAGATGAAGTGAGGTGCCACGCGCCGGTGAAAATTAACTTCTCGGCGTGGTCTTGACAAAAAGTTGGAGGGGGACAAGCACAATTTCCTCCTCTCTCGCCGACAGAAGTTTGAGTACGGTCTGCCTTCACCATTTCACTGCGGTCGGTATTTAGTTAGCGAGTTTCAGTATAAAACCAGGGCGATCCTGTCCCATCTGAACACTTGTCGATGTTGTGACGCGCATTACCTCGCCCTGACTGCTTCCCGCCGGTCCTCCTCTTTCGTGCCGAAAGCCTTGCGAACGCTGTACAATCGATGCAGTCTATACGCTACCAAAGTCCAACAACTGACTAAGCTGATCAATGGACACGCAATGGCAACAGCAGCCGACGCGGCCTAACTAGCTGAGCCGCCCGGTGTCGGTGTTCGGGATCACCGCCCCCGGTCCGGGGGTGTCGGTGTTCGGGATCACCGCCCCCGGTCCGGAGGGTGGCGGTGTTCGGGATCTCCGCCCCCGGTCCGGAGGGTACCAGTGTTCGGGATCACCGCCCCCGGTCCGGAGGTGGCGGTGTTCGGGATCACCGCCCCCGGTCCTGGGGTGCCGGTGTTCGGGACCACCGCCCCCGGTCCGGAGGGTGGCGGTGTTCGGGATCACCGCCCCAGTCGGTCGGTCCGGGGTGGCGGTGTTCGGGATCACCGCCCTCGGTCCGGAGGGTGGCGGTGTTCGGGATCACCGCCCCCGGTCCGGAGGTGGCGGTGTTCGGGATCACCGCCCCCGGTCCTGGGGTGCCGGTGTTCGGGACCACCGCCCCCGGTCCGGACGGTGTCGGTGTTCTGGATCACCGCCCCCGGTGACGAGTAGCCTAGGGGTAAGTTGCTCGTCTCACGATCGAAATGTTGTGGGTTCGAGTCTCACCTGTCGCTACTCTTCGCCCGCGACCAATCGGCGCGACAGATTGGTGACGCTACATGACTCAACGGCCGATGTGTCGTAAAACCAATAACCAACCAACCAACCGCCCCCTGTCCGGGGGTGCCGGTGTTCGGGATCGCCGCCCCTGTCCGGAGGTGCCGGTGTTCGGGATCACCGTCCCCGGTCCAGACCGGTCGGCGCGAGGTGGAACCAAGCGCAGCCATTCGTGT
The DNA here is from genome assembly GCA_034440575.1 of Imbricaverruca yamaguchii. Classification (NCBI taxonomy): domain Eukaryota; kingdom Metazoa; phylum Arthropoda; class Thecostraca; family Neoverrucidae; genus Imbricaverruca; species Imbricaverruca yamaguchii. Next base: position 844,381 of record JAOTOL010001448.1, read on the forward strand.
CCGCTGCGGCAGCTACAGCTAGTTTTCAATGTCGTTTCTGCCCACGCCTTCCTCCCGACAACATAATCCGTGGCCGAAAAACACTGCAGGCATAAGCCGAGGATGGCGAGCCCACGGGAAATCAGTGGGGCGGCGTTGGCTGCCGGGGATGGGGGCCGCAGCGGAACGTGCCGCCCGTAACGGCACGTTGCGCGCTGCCGCTCGCTCGGCAGAGCGCAACGTTAGGCAGATTAAGTCGCCGCCGCCGCCGGCCTACTAACAAGGCCCACGGGCTGGCTCCGCGGCTGGGTACCACATGCGCGCCGCCGTGGACAACAGGTTAGGTTAGGCCACTGTGGACAACAGGTGGAGACCGTCACTGCTGGTGGGGCAGTCACTGCCGGGAACATATGGGGACCATCACTGCTGGCGGTGGTCGTCACTGCTGGTGGGGGTCGTCACTGCTGGTGGGGGTCGTCACTGCTGGTGGGGGTCGTCACTGCTGGTGGGGGTCGTCACTGCTGGGTACCACGTGTGCGCCACTGTGGACAACACCGGGACCGTCACTGCTGGTGGGGGTCGTCACTGCTGGGTACCACGTGTGCGCCACTGTAGACAACACCGGGACCGTCACTGCTGGTGGGGGTCGTCACCGCTGGGTACCACGTGTGCGCCACTGTAGACAACACCGGGACCGTCACTGCTGGTGGGGGTCGTCACTGCTGGGTGCCATGTGTGCGCCACTGTAGACAACAGGTGGGACTATCGCTGCTGGGGACTACAGGTGGGAAAATCACTGCTGGTGTGAAATATCATTATGGGGAAGCTTGTCAGTCAGGTGTTAGGGGCTAAGAATTACGCAATATCGTTCAGACCTCAGTTATTACGGACTTTCTAAAGCTATGGTCACTATGTCGATGAAGGCCATCTCCAAACTGGAAAGGAACATCTCTTCTTAGTGGTGGACGTGGGAATGGGTATTGGAAGACTGTGGAATCGGCGTATATTATCGCACGTCAAAAATATCAATGGTGTTTCTGGTAATTTCAATATTGCAAGTGCTGCAGCGGAACTGATTGTGGAATATGCTCAAAAAGAATAGGTGTTGAACATCACTTTCGCACATATTTCGTCGTTAGCTAGTTTGCAAACTATTTCATGAGTTGGTTTATTCAGCGCCTCCTCAGGCAAGCACTGTATAACATCTGTCTCGTGGTCTGTGTTGAGAAAACGACAAGTGGTAAAGTTAAATATCCGCATGCATGTCACCGTATGAGAGGAGCTTGAGAAAGGTGTAAGCTGAAAAGTTGCCAATAAAATTATGTCCCCACTGCCCTGTTGTTCTTGGATATACGCATATATATATATATATATATATATATATATATATATATATATATATATATATATATATATATATATATATATATATATATATATATATATATATGTATATATAAATATATATATATATATATATATATATATATATATATATATATATATATATTTGTGTGTGTGTGTGTATTATATACATGTATCTATATATATGCAATAATTACGTGCGTGTCACCCAAACATTTTTGTCCAGGCTTGAAGTTGGCATTTTCAGTGGATTGTGGCATCGTTTTGTAGAAAAATAATGCATGCAATTACTTTCCGGCCCTAGTGTCTATCCTAAATGTCTCATCTGGGTAAGGATGGAATGTATGTGCATGCATTATTTGTGTACAAAAAGATGAATGTTGAGTGAATCTTAATAATAGTTTCAATTTTAATGTTTTCTTTCGATTAGCAAGAGCTACATTGTACATGGTGGCAATTTCACATTGCAATTGCAAATCCACACAGGCCTACACCCAGCGGAGAGACTGGTGGTCCACAGAGCCCTACACCCAGCGGAGAGACTGGTGGTCCACAGAGCCCTACCCCAGCGGAGAGACTGGTGGTCCACAAGCCCTACACCCAGCGGAGAGACTGGTGGTCCACAGAGCCCTACACCCAGCGGAGAGACTGGTGGTCCACAAGCCCTACACCCAGCGGAGAGACTGGTGGTCCACAAGCCCTACCCCAGCGGGGGGGGGGGTGGGGGCCAGGGGGGTCACAAGCCCTACACCCAGCGGAGAGACTGGTGGTCCACATAGCCCTACACCCACGGAGAGACTGGTGGTCCACAGAGCCCTACACCCAGCGGAGAGACTGGTGGTCCACATAGCCCTACACCCAGCGGAGAGACTGGTGGTCCACAGAGCCCTACACCCAGCGGAGAGACTGGTGGTCCACAAAGCCCTACACCCAGCGGAGAGACTGGTGGTCCACAGAGCCCTACACCCAGCGGAGAGACTGGTGGTCCACAAAGCCCTACACCCAGCGGAGAGACTGGTGGTCCACAGAGCCCTACACCCAGCGGAGAGACTGGTGGTCCACAGAGCCCTACACCCAGCGGAGAGACTGGTGGTCCACAGAGCCCTACACCCAGCGGAGAGACTGGTGGTCCACAAAGCCCTACACCCAGCGGAGAGACTGGTGGTCCACAGAGCCCTACACCCAGCGGAGAGACTGGTGGTCCACAGAGCCCTACACCCAGCGGAGAGACTGGTGGTCCACAAAGCCCTACACCCAGCGGAGAGACTGGTGGTCCACAGAGCCCTACACCCAGCGGAGAGACTGGTGGTCCACAGAGCCCTACACCCAGCGGAGAGACTGGTGGTCACGCCCTCACCGCGGGGCTGGGGCTCGGGAGACTGGTGGTCCACAAGCCCTACACCCAGCGGAGAGACTGGTGGTCCACAGAGCCCTACACCCAGCGGAGAGACTGGTGGTCCACAGAGCCCTACACCCAGCGGAGAGACTGGTGGTCCACAGAGCCCTACACCCAGCGGGAGACTGGTGGTCCACAGAGCCCTACACCCAGCGGAGAGACTGGTGGTCCACAGAGCCCTACACCCAGCGGAGAGACTGGTGGTCCACAGAGCCCTACACCCAGCAAAGAGACTGGTGGTCCACAGAGCCCTACACCCAGCGGAGAGACTGGTGGTCCACAGAGCCCTACACCCAGCGGAGAGACTGGTGGTCCACAGAGCCCTACACCCAGCGGAGAGACTGGTGGTCCACAGAGCCCTACACCCAGCGGAGAGACTGGTGGTCCACAGAGCCCTACACCCAGCGGAGAGACTGGTGGTCCACAAAGCCCTACACCCAGCGGAGAGACTGGTGGTCCACAGAGCCCTACACCCAGCGGAGAGACTGGTGGTCCACAGAGCCCTACACCCAGCGGAGAGACTGGTGGTCCACAAAGCCCTACACCCAGCGGAGAGACTGGTGGTCCACAGAGCCCTACACCCAGCGGAGAGACTGGTGGTCCACAGAGCCCTACACCCAGCGGAGAGACTGGTGGTCCACAGAGCCCTACACCCAGCGGAGAGACTGGTGGTCCACAAAGCCCTACACCCAGCAGAGAGACTGGTGGTCCACATAGCCCTACACCCAGCAGAGAGACTGGTGGTCCACAGAGCCCTACACCCAGCGGAGAGACTGGTGGTCCACAGAGCCCTACACCCAGCAGAGAGACTGGTGGTCCACAGAGCCCTACACCCAGCGGAGAGACTGGTGGTCCACAGAGCCCTACACCCAGCGGAGAGACTGGTGGTCCACAGAGCCCTACACCCAGCGGAGAGACTGGTGGTCCACAGAGCCCTACACCCAGCAGAGAGACTGGTGGTCCACATAGCCCTACACCCAGCGGAGAGACTGGTGGTCACGCTGAGGTGAGTTGACAGTGATAGATCATCTGGGTGGGGAGATCTGAACTGCGATATTGGATTAACGACCCTTCCAGATGTCCTGAACAAATGTCACTTGGGTGTTGTGCATGGAAAATGGACGTTGGTTGGTTATTTGGGTTTATGTTGGTTATTTTGGATTATTTGGTTATTTGGACATGGAACATGGTGGGACCAGAAGCGTACTATATCGTGAGGCAGTAGCCGTTTTGCATGCCATCAGCATCTAAGCGAAGTGGGGAGCTCATCGTTCCCCCTTTCATCGGTGGACACTCTCTCATGTAGTTTAGTGTCCCCTGAGCTCATTAGATGCACCTATCCCTATAGCAGCAAGCCTGGTCTCTTCTGCATAGCTACCATCCCCACCCAGAACATTCCAGAACCGAACGCCGTTGATATCGCCCATCTATCGTCATCTCTTGTTTGAGTTTCGAAACACCCAAATTTAAAAATAAAAATGGTGTCCAGGGACGCAGCTAATAATATTGAATTTGGGTCGGCCACATTTCTGCTTTATTTGAAGATCTGTATCGCTTTCGAAGTGCGAAGCGTGCTGGGAATGTTTTTTTTTTCAATGGCGAATATCTCAATTTCTTCTTTCATGTAGTGTGTTATCGGTTGCTAAGGTGGGGGCACCCTTGGCTCCACCTCTGTTTGTGCCATTTCCCTACTTCGATAGTGGCTGCAATCTTTCAGTTTTATTTTCCTTATAGAGCTACTTTAAAAATTGGCAAAGATGTGCTATCGGCCAGGAACAAATCCGAAGCAGACACATGCCGACTTTGTGATGATGAATCGAACAAAAATATTGTACCGAAAGGCATCCACGGCAGGAAAACAATCTCTTTCAAATGTATTCCCTGAACAGAAAGGATATTGAGCTACTCTGTTTCTGCTATTAGATTGCAAATACATGCAGGGGCGTGTGGGCGCTGTATGACCAATGCAGTCGATGCGCCCGTAAGCCCAAATAACCAACCAACCAACATGCAGGGACGTCGATTAAAAAAAAAACATTGGCGGGGGAAGTGTACTGCACCCCTCCCCCAACCAAACACTTCGGATTTCGCCCACTATATTTTCAGACCTCAATAACTCTTATTTGTATTTGAGGATGTATATGTTTACGTTTATTCAGCATTCTCGCTAACGGAAAACATCGTCCAGTGACCGGTGAAGTTACATAAGCAAAAGAGCAGTGCACCGTGCATGTCAACGTAAAAACTGTGAGTAGTAGCATGCGACTACAATGTCATACAGCGTACTCGGGTTCATCGTCATCGCCAACGTCATCGTCATCGTCATCGTCAACGTCACCATCATCCTCCCCTCACTCCAAACACCAACAAACACACAACGGCTTAAATAAAATATTTCTGCGCCCATATGCAGGCTAAAACACACCGGCCTTGATGGAGCATCGGAGCACAGCCGGCCTGAGCTGTGATGACGATGGGTGAAGGTATTTCCTTGGTGCCTAACATTAGGGAGGGACGAAGCCAACGTTTTGGTGGGGCGAGTTCAGGGTCGGGAAGTCCACAACCTAAACCTAATCTGTTCCTTTACAGTACAAAATATGCTGGTTAACATTAACTAATTTTGATATGTAGCATGGTGTTTGTTTCTTCCTTTAGTTTTTTTATCAGCATAAAAAACGCATAGGTTATTGGGGGTTCAAATCAACATTGCGGGGTGGGGCCAAGATCAACATTGGTGGGGCCATGGCCCTCACAAAAGTATACAAATCAACAGCACTGAATACATGTATACATAGGTAACCCATGCAGTGCTGGCAGGCATGGGTATTTTATATTTACCAGAAATACATTTATGTAATGAAGGTGTGTGATAAAATTAATGGAACAAAAAATGAATAGAAAAAGAATGTCACATTCTATTCCACCAGCAGAGAAGTTAAATTTACTTTCTGGCTCAACTTTGGCAGGCCCAGCCAATACCAACCATAACTCTTGCAATGGGCCGCTTTCCCTTCGCCATTCTGACAAATTGACAATCAGCATTTAATCATGCGCTCGATTATCAGATCTCACCTTCGATATCAGAACTGAATAGATCCAATTATAGCACACAATCGTCCAAACTGCAGGGTATTACGAATCCACTTATGGAGGATATCATGTAACAATACCAAGATAACTCGCCGACAAGCGCTTGAAGTTGCGAAGTTCAAGAAGCTCAAGCTCAAGTTGAGATCATTTCATTTCTCGGCCTCCGGCCGCCGTCGGCCTCGTCTTCAATGTCAGAGCCTGTACTGTCAGTGTGCGTAGTGACAGAGACTGTACTGCCGGTGTGTGTGTGTGTAATGACAGGGACTGTACTGTCGGTGTGTGTGTGTGTAGTGACAGGGACTGTACTGTCGGTGTGTGTGTAGTGACAGAGACTGTACTGTAGGTGTGTGTGTGTGTGTGTGTGTAGTGACAGGGACTGTACTGTCGGTGTGTGTGTAGTGACAGGGACTGTACTGTCGGTGTGTGTAGTGACAGGGACTGTACTGTCGGTGTGTGTGTGTAGTGACAGGGACTGTACTGTCGGTGTGTGTGTAGTGACAGGGACTGTACTGTCGGTGTGTGTGTAGTGACAGGGACTTACTGTGGTTGGTGTGTGTGTAGTGACAGGGACTGTACTGTCGGTGTGTGTAGTGACAGGGACTGTACTGTCGGTGTATGTGTAGTGACAGGGACTGTACTGTCGGTGTGTGTGTAGTGACAGGGACATTACTGCCGGTGTGTGTAGTGACAGGGACTTTGTGTGTGTGTGTAGTGACAGGGACTGTACTGTCGGTGTGTGTGTGTAGTGACAGGGACTGTACTGTGGGTGTGTGTGTAGTGACAGGGACTGTACTGTCGGTGTGTGTGTAGTGACAGGGACTGTGGTGTGTGTAGTGACAGGGACTGTACTGTCGGTGTGTGTGTGTAGTGACAGGGACTGTACTGTCGGTGTGTGTGTAGTGACAGGGACTGTACTGTCGGTGTGTGTGTAGTGACAGGGACTGTACTGTCGGTGTGTGTGTGTGTAGTGACAGGGACTGTACTGTCGGTGTGTGTGTAGTGACAGGGACTGTACTGTCGGTGTGTGTGTGTGTAGTGACAGGGACTGTACTGTCGGGTGTGTGTGTAGTGACAGGGACTGTACTGTCGGTGTGTGTGTAGTGACAGGGACTGTACTGTCGGTGTGTGTGTGTGTAGTGACAGGGACTGTACTGTCGTGTGTGTAGTGACAGGGACTGTACTGTCGGTGTGTGTGTAGTGACAGGGACTGTACTGTCGGTGTGTGTGTAGTGACAGGGACTGTACTTGGGTGTGTGTGTAGTGACAGGGACTGTACTGTCGGTGTGTGTGTAGTGACAGGGACTGTACTGCCGGTGTGTGTGTGTAGTGACAGGGACTGTACTGTCGGTGTGTGTGTGTGTAGTGACAGGGACTGTACTGTCGGTGTGTGTGTGTAGTGACAGGGACTGTACTGTCGGTGTGTGTGTAGTGACAGGGACTGTACTGTCGGTGTGTGTGTAGTGACAGGGACTGTACTGTGGTGTGTGTAGTGACAGAGACTGTACTGTCGGTGTGTGTGTAGTGACAGGGACTGTACTGTCGGTGTGTGTGTAGTGACAGGGACTGTACTGTCGGTGTGTGTGTGTAGTGACAGGGACTGTACTGTCGGTGTGTGTGTAGTGACAGGGACTGTACTGTCGGTGTGTGTGTAGTGACAGGGACTGTACTGCCGGTGTGTGTGTAGTGACAGGGACTGTACTGTCGGTGTGTGTGTGTAGTGACAGGGACTGTACTGTCGGTGTGTGTGTGTGTAGTGACAGGGACTGTACTGTCGGTGTGTGTGTAGTGACAGGGACTGTACTGTCGGTGTGTGTGTGTAGTGACAGGGACTGTACTGTCGGTGTGTGTAGTGACAGGGACTGTACTGCCGGTGTATGTGTAGTGACAGGGACTGTACTGCCGGTGTGTGTGTGTAGTGACAGGGACTGTACTGCCGGTGTGTGTGTAGTGACAGGGACTGTACTGCCGGTGTGTGTGTAGTGACAGGGACTGTACTGTCGGTGTGTGTGTGTGTAGTGCCAGAGACTGTACTGTCGGTGTGTGTGTGGTGACAGGGACTGTACTGTCGGTGTGTGTGTAGTGACAGGGACTGTACTGCGTGTGTGTGTAGTGACAGGGACTGTACTGTCGGTGTGTGTGTGTAGTGACATGGACTTTATTACCGTTTATGTGTAGATGTGTAGTGAGAGGGACTATTGCCGGTGAATGTATAGTGACAGGGACTTCGGCTCGTTGGCAATTCGCTCTTGAGCCGATGTCCCGTCTCACCCGCGTACAGCTATTCAGTTTTACTCCTCACTGCCGCGGTCTCACCACACGCGCTGGAGAGATTTCACCGCCATCGCACTCACTGCCAAACACAGCACCTACCTCGCCGCTGTGACGCTCGGAGCGGAGCCGACACCGACACCGTTCCGCACCCCGACACAGCCCGCCCGCTGGCCGCGTATCCAGCCGTGTACAGCCCGCCCGCTGGCCGTGTACCCAGCCGGGTTCAGCTGCAGCTCCTGTCTCTCACGTCTCCACTCTCCGGCCCTGTGTCACTTCAGAACGTCCCGGTCCAGGAAGGCCGCAGACCCTCCCCCCACCCTTCCGTCCACACCAGCATCAACAGAACCTACCCTAGGCTTGAATGGTCTCAATACACGGGCTCAACGGTCAAAATATGACTACACATCACTCTAGCGAAGCATTTTAACAAAGCGGTAGCTCGAGATATACGAGAAGAGGATCTAAAGCTGGGGTGCGCACATCCAGCCTCAATTCCAGTTAGTTAGTTATTTGTGTTTAAGGGCGCTTCGACCAAGCCTGCATCCCGGATGAAGAGATAGTGAAGACGGTGAAGAGCTGTCAGCTCTCGATGCAGTTCGCCACCATGCATGCACCAAGCACCACTTAGCTTACCTTACCATTGATATCGGCTTCAACTGGCAAATTATTCCCGGATGGATCAATATTTCGTCTGCCGTGCCACGCACAGGTTCAGCCTAGCGTTCAGGCACTTATCAATCCAGATGGCTGACGTTCCGCTGAAAAGACTGGCGAAGACATGCCAGCCACTACCATGCAATTTCTAGCGCGAGTGGCACGAAAATCGCCGCTGGCCACCCATCACCATCATTCTATTGACACATTGATGTTCTAGTTTCCTGCACAGGTGCCATTTAATCACAATTTCCAAACAACTTACGGCCGATTTGTCATTTATGGCTGGCAGTTGTGTACCACGCGCAGCTTCTGTCGCCAGGGGCGCCAGCATCGCCCATCATCGCCTATGGGGAAGATTCAAGAGTATGGCGCAGGTCGATTCTTTTCTTGAAATCCCCAACGACAATGCTCACTTCTTGCCCCGTTGTAAACAGATTTCGCATGTTGCGTCTCCTGTTTCAGAAGGCCTCCCATGGTACACTGTGGACCTTGGTGTGCATGGCGTCACTGTTGATGTGCATATGACGCCACCATGTGTGCACATGACGTCACCATGCGGTGGGTGCCCGGTGCAGTAGTGCAGCCTGATGCCAGTGACTATGCACCAGAGCATGCTATCCACCCTTGCACTGCACCAAGCCAGGGTGAGACTGGAGGCTTGCGGAGGCGCTGGTATCAGCGTGAAAGGAGGCTTGCGGAGGGATCAGTATCAGCGTGCGGAGAGGATTATAGAGATACCGGTACCAGCGTACAGAGAGGCTTATGGAGATACCGGTACCAGCGTACAGAGAGGCTTATGGAGATACCGGTACCAGCGTACAGAGAGGCTTATGGAGATACCGGTACCAGCGTACAGAGAGGCTTATGGAGATACCGGTACCAGCGTACAGAGAGGCTTATGGAGATGCCGGTACCAGCGTACAGAGAGGCTTATGGAGATGCCGGTACCAGCGTACAGAGAGGCTTATGGAGATACTACGGTACCAGCGTACAGGAGGCTTATGGAGATGCGGTACCAGCGTACAGAGGCTTATGGGATACCGGTACCAGCGTACAGAGGTTATGGAGATACCGGTACGCGTAGAGAGGCTTATGGAGATACCGGTACCAGCGTACAGAGAGGCTTATGGAGATACCGGTACCAGCGTACAGAGAGGCTTATGGAGGAACCGGTATCAACGTGCTGGAGGCTTCCTGAAGGACCGGTAGCAGCGTGCGGGGAATTGTTGTGACGCCACTGTTCTCAGACGTCACCGCCTGCGGTCCAGCATGTGGCGGACGTTGGTGTTGTTGATATTCTCCGTAAATGGATTCGCAATATCCGTCGATTTTGGACGATTGTGTGCTGGGATTTCATCTGTTCAGTTCCGATACCGAAGGTGAGAGCTGATAGCCGAGCGCACGATCGAATGCCGATTGGCGCCACTCTACCTGGTGGCGCCCTGCACAGGGCGCCGGGTCATTCGTGGAGAATGGCAACAGCGTGAGTCTCATGGAGCAGGGGAGCCGCCCCCGGCCGTCAGTGGTGGTGGTGGTGAATTGGAGTTTAGGGGCGCGTCGACATCTAGGGTCATTTTGCGCCAATTCCGGCCGCCAGTGGCTTGTGCACGAGGTCGAGCTGGAACCAGACGTGAGTCCGTCTGAGGAGAGGCGGCGGACGTTGCGTTTGGGCGGAAGGCGAACGTTGTCGTGTGAGCTGAGGGCAGACGTTGCTGTGTGTGCTGAGGGCGGACGTTGTGTGTGCTGAGGGCTTACGTTGTGTGTGCTGAGGGCGGATGTTTCCGTGTGTGCTGAGGGCGGACGTTGTGTGTGCTGAGGGCGGACGTTGCCGTGTGAGGGCGGACGTTGTCGTGTGTGGTGAGGGCGGACGTTGCCGTGTGTGCTGAGGGCTGAGGGCGGGTGGGGCGGACGTTGCCGTGTGCTGAGGGCTGAGGGCGGCTTGTCGAGTGAGGGCGGACGTTGCCGTGTGAGCTGAGGGCGGACGTTGCCGTGTGAGCTGAGGGCGGACGTTGCCGTGTGAGCTGAGGGCGGACGTTGCCGTGTGAGCTGAGGGCGGACGTTGTCGTGTGATCTGAGGGCGGACACTGCCGTGTGTGCTGAGGGCTGAGGGCGGGCGTTGCCGTGTGTGCTGAGGGCTGAGGGAGGACGTTGCCGTGTGAGGGCGGACGTTGTCGTGTGATCTGAGGGCGGACGTTGTCGTGTGATCTGAGGGCGGACGTTGCCGTGTGTGAGGGCTGAGGGGGACGTTGTCTTTGAGGGCGGACGTTGTCGTGTGTGAGGGCGGACGTTGTCGTGTGAGCTGAGGGCGGACGTTGCCGTGTGTGCTGAGGGCGGACGTTGCCGTGTGATCTGAGGGCGGACGTTGCCGTGTGATCTGAGGGCGGACGTTGCCGTGTGATCTGAGGGCGGACGTTGTCGTGTGATCTGAGGGCGGACGTTGTCGTGTGAGGGCGGACGTTGCCGTGTGTGCTGAGGGCGGACGTTGTCTGAGGGCGGACGTTGTCGTGTGAGGGAGGACGTTGCCGTGTGAGGGCGGACGTTGTCGTGTGATCTGAGGGCGGACGTTGTCGTGTGTGCATTGAGGGCGGACGTTGTGAAGCACCTGCTAGAGCTGGGTGCCCAGGACATCGTGGAACTCATGACGCGTCACACGTCGCCAGGACTCGCACTGCCCGGATGAATTGCATGGCGGGCCAACGACGCCGTCAAATTTCGAGTGGCTTAGACAGAGTGGCTTCATGCCCACTGCGAAAATGCGTCTCGAATGAAGTGCAAATACCCGAGGAATTCATAGCTGCGAGGAGTTCGCAGCTGTTGCGGTGGTCAGCTGCTACAGTTGTCCCAGAAGTTCACCAATGTATGCTGTGTGGATTCATGTGCTCGACAAACAAGTCTCAAGTTTGAAATTTGCTCGAACTTCGCATGGCCAAACCCTGGGGACTGGCATGTGTCCTGTGTTTAGTTTAATTATTGATGACTGACATTTATGGCGCTGCCGCGACAATCATTGGAAAGGTTGTTTAATGTATTTGTCGGGAATGTTTTAACAGTTGGTTGTGTCGGGTCGCAGCAGCCAAGATGTGGCGTTTGCTTCATAAGTCTGAATTCCTCGAGGATAATATGCAGCTCGGAATTATCTAAGGTGAGAAATGCGTGGCAGAAGTCAATACCTATGTGCTGGCAACTCAACATAACCTGATGACGCCAGAACGAACCAAGTTCAACTAGTTAATCGTGATTGCGTAATGCGAAATTGGCCCGCGTGGGAGTTTCTCCGACTAACTTCACGAGAAATCCAAGACATGTTCAGAATGCTACGGCGAGCCATGCCATGCCCCGATATGCCACACTGTTCCCCGCAAACAAATCTAGACGTTCGCTTTACGGACAGAGAAGCTTACTGTTTGTTATTCTCGCCGACCGGCCCGCCAGCCTAACCTCGGCAGATGCGACCCTCGCAGACGAGCGGCCACCCTATTGCAACACTTTGAGTCATCCTCTGCTCGTCACCGCACAAAGCCCGTCCCGATCTACAGTGCGCCACGCACCCGAACTGTCCACATCCTTCCAATGCTACCCTCGTTCTGTTTACTTTTTCCAAACCGACCAATCGCAGGATGTGTGCTCCGCATCGCAAATAGATTCGACGTCCACATCGCGCCCTCTCGCGCGTGCTTGCGTCACGTGCGCGAAGGACAGGGCGTATATGTACAGGACCGCCGATGACCAGACGTTAGGTTGGCTTGGCTTGACACGCCTCCGGGAGCGAGCTGGTCCTATACTCGCGCTCGTGCCAGCGAGACTGACGGTGTTGTTATGTGGTTGCCGCTTGTGCGAATAACTGCGTTCCTCTGCGTCGACAGACTACGTTAGCCAGCAAGACCGACTGTTTTACGGCGCAAGCCTCGACTGTTTGATTCTAGATTATCGTGGTTATTGGTTTTACGGCACCTCGACCGTTGAGTCACGTATTGTCGCCAATCTCTCACGCCGATTGGTCGCGGGCGAAGAGTAGCGACAGGTGAGGCTCGAACCCACAATATGTCGATTATGAGACGGGCAACTTACCCCTTGACTACTCGTCAATTGATTCTAGATTATCAGCACGGCACAAGATTTTCCTGTTTGGGTTCTATGGACTATAGGCATGTTGTGCCATCCTATTGTCTATGTTGTCTATTGCGTGAAGACGTATTATCGATTTTACATCCGGCATGTTGTCCGTACGAAACATCGAAAACGATTGGTATTTGGACGACCTTGGAACAACGCCCAAGCTTGCAGCCAAGAGCAGTCTGATCGGTAGGGCAAGCGCATAGCCGTTCACACCTATGCCACACTATGCCACACACCTATGCCACACTATGCCACACACCTATGCCACACTATGCCACACACATATGCCACACCTATGCCACCAGGCATCAGACGGTTGCAAGGTGATGGTCGGATATCTAAATTGCATGATCATTGTCGGAGAGATATTTTTTTCTTGAGTCATGATTATCGCAGCTGAAGAGAGCCAACGGACAATAGTTCATCAGAATTGATCATGGCCAGTATCTTCATTTGTATCGGAATTCCGCCAATCGAGTGTTTAAGATCGCATCAAGGCGAGATGCTTGTGGGATAGTCAAGTCAAAAGCACTTGAATATTGCTGGGGTGGTTTGCGCTGGTTTCAAGCCAGCTCGTCAGACTAAGCACAGCCGCTGTTTAGCCCATCACGCGCTCGGTCGGCGCCGTGACGCGGCTGACCGGACCAGGGTCCCCCCCCCCGAGAACCCCACAAAAGCCCTTCCCGACAAACGCCGGGGGGAAAACCCCCCCCCCCCCCAGAAAACCACCCCCCCCCGGGGGGATGACGTCATCGTGACGCCAGCATGATGACGTCACCGTCGTGCAGCGGCATGCAGCAATTTCATCCGAGCCACCCGAAGCTGCCCACGGAAAAAACGACCTGTTGCTGATCAGATCCGCCAGGCGACAGCCGCCAGATGACGTCACCATCTCTGAGGGTGGCACACCGATAAAGCCTGAGGCCAATACCAAGCTCCTGGGCGTCACTGCGGACTCCAGCCTTGCCTGGAAAGCATGCCGCTGCAGCCTCAAGGAATTCCTGCGGCATCCTGATTGCCGTCCAAACAGCTCACTGCCCTGACGGAGGTCGTCAAGAAAATGCAAGAAATCCATTTTCTCGACGCCTTTCGGCATGGCCGACGAAATGCGTTTGCATTCCACCGACTTTCCAAGTGGGTGGAATCCAAGCGATTTCCTACATCTGCTGCTCGATCGTATTGGGAAGCCTCCACAATGCAGCGTAAACTGCAGCGAGCCATCAATGTGTGCTACAATCGCCACCGACGTCACCACCTCACCTAAGGCATCCGTCAATCACAGTCAATCACAGTGTCCATTTGTGGAGCAACTCTGCACAGAAGGCGACGTCGTCATCCGCCGGCTACTCACGCGCCAGACGTCGCCCGGCGGTCTCACGTTCCAGCCGACCTACAGGGACGGCGCGACTGCCCGCACGCCCCGCGCCGCCGGCTCGCGCGTCTCCTGCAGCTACCTCGAGTCCGTACAGAGTCCGCGGAGCGCTCAGCCCCGTACCGCGCCGCAGCGCCGCAGGGACTCTGAGCGACGCGCCACGTGGGCAGCTAAAGACGAGGAAACGTGCCGGCTGGCGGCGCCCCGTGTAGAGCGCCCCCCCCCCCCCCCCCCCCGCTGCTGCTGAGTGGTGACGCCGCGAGCACCGCACGGTCCCTGGCGTCCTGCGCTGAACGTGTGCCGACGCTCAGTGTCAGCCCACTTGTAATGTATTAACTGGTGCTTTTAGAGCTCCGCACTGACATCGTGTAGTCTCACAATCTCTGCTGTTATAGCGTTTTGCCACAATAGCTAGTGTATCGATGCCGAAATGCATACATATTCTGCCCCTTATTCCATCACCTCTGTCGACGGTGAGAATATAGGAATGAGCCAGTTGAACTATTTTCAGGAACTGGAACGAGCCTATATAGTCCTAGAATGATGGCATGATCGGCTAGCCACCAGCATAGTAGCAAAACATACAGCGTGCATAATGTGTATACATACTGCAGGTAATTTGTTAGTATTGGCGATATTTGTTAAACGATTTATCCTATTGGGCTCAAAACAGCACCAACACTGGCATATTATCTTCTTAATGAAGAAGCCATACAATTTGTGCGGCTTCAACGCATAGTTTTTTTTTATTTAGTCAAGTAGCTTCGATGTTCCAATAGATGGCAGCACCCCCGACACAAAGCCTATAAATGGACCTGGGGCATGAAATTGTCGGGAGCTCACCCGCGTTTGATGGGTGTTCCCTTTTTCTGGAGCATGTTCAGTTATTACTTCACCGGGGCGTCGGTAGCTCAGTGGTTGAATCGCGCACGTCCGGGGGGCAGATATCTGCCCCATGCTGTTTTTCTTAATTTGCCGCCATACTAATAGAGTTAGCAAGGCCAAACCTCGCGTGGCTGCTGATTTGTCTTTTCTGCATATCCTTATACATTTTTAACCCTGGGTAATCCTAGGTCAGGTCACCAGGTCAGGTGAAGTGACCCAACTACACTCTGAGTTCAAGGTGGCATAACTTCCACAATAATAGGGCGAATGATTTCAAACTTATAACACGTCATGATCTCAGCAGGGACCATAATGTATATGTCGTTTTTAGTAGGATTCACCTGAGGTCAGATCGCGGCCATGGCTTCACCCATTATAGGGCTATGGTAAAATATACAAATGTTTCCTGGTTACATGTTTGTTCTCGGAATGATCTCACAACGGTTGTGGTGTGTAGTTGGAAACTATGCTCAATGATACCACTGACATTTTTGCTCAGAGACCTCACCAAGGTCATCTGAGGTCACCCAAGATCACTACACATTTCTGCGCATTATATCGCACTGCATTGAGCTAGGAGGCTGAAATTACCGTCATTGTGCTTGTATCGCCATGACGTGTCGATTGATACATTACATGCCCTCCCTAGGCCACTTCATGACCTTGACCTGAGGTTATAGTTTCGGTTGACCTGACCTTAAACCACGCCGCCTATTGTCGATAACTCATTTCAAGGACTGTCAAATAGCGTTCGCCGTTTGTTTCGATCTGCTACAGGTCCTGAGATATGTGTCAAAATCTGAGAGTCCTACCCGATCTGGTCGAATTTGACCTATGATGACCCAGTGACCTGAATATTGACCTGAACAAAAAAAAAATCCGCAACACTTTCCGTAGAGCCTGTCACCAGCCATCCAACGCCATTTTCCGTTTGTCGCTGGCTATCATAGTTCTAGAGATCTTATGGGTGGCAGACATCTGCCCCCGGACATGCGAAGTTGGCGCGGACCGCCGGACGTGCGAGTGTTAAGCTGAGCGTCTGGCAAGCCAGAAGTACGGGGTTCGGCTCCCCGCGATGCCCGCCCTTCCTGCCAGGGTGGGAGGCAGGCGACGCCGTGTGGCCTCAGCTGCCGAATGCTATATAATTTCACCCACGCTAAACGGTCTGTGGTTGCCGACACACCCCACCGTACAGTGGTCATCGCACTGTGCCGCATCACACGGAGGTGCTGCGGTGCAGTATGCTGCCTTCTCTCACCCAGCCGCGGCACAGGCGGGAGATGCATTGCTGGTCACATAAGCTGTAGTTTTATGTGAAAACCTATGAGTCAACAATACTACTGGCGTGATGATGCGATGTAATTATTGGTTATACGACACGTCAACCTTTGAGTCATGTAGCGTCGCCAATCTCTCACGCCGATTGGTCGCGGGCGAAGAGTAGCGACAGGTGAGACTCGAACCCACAATCTTTAGATTGTGAGACGAGCAACTTATCCCTAGGCTACCGGTCCCCTATATACCACTTGCGTGAACAACAACACCACCACTTGTTGCAAAAAAGTGCTAGTAAACACGTGCTCGTGAGCACAATGATCTGAATGCAAATGCTCGCATACGCTGATGCTGAACGCCTGTGCTGACATGTTCGATGCCCGTGCTCTCGGCTGTGGCATGGTCAACGTGGCGCAAACTGCACACTATTCACCACCTAAAACAGCAGGGAAGGCACCGTAGCTACTGAAGACACTCCAGACCTCAGCGATGTCGCATGCAGCCCTGCAAGTGTTCCCAAGAGGCTCGCAAGGGCGCCACGAAGCTTGGAAGCGCGCCGGACGTACCGAAAAGAGCCATGAGGAACTGACGCGACGATGCTTGCAAGACGCTCCTGGGACTTAGAAGGCGCTCTGACACCGATAAATGTACCTTCACGAACGCCGCGAGGGAGCTCCGACGTTCAGGGGGGGCCTGCTGCCTGGAGTCGTTAGTTTGACTATATAAGTTGGTATAAGTTGGTTGGTTATTGGTTTTACAACACATCGACCGTTGAGTCATGCAGCGTCGCCAATCTCTCACGCCGATTGGTCGCGGACGAAGAGTAGCGACAGGTGAGACTCGAACCCACAGCCTTTCAATTGTGAGACGAGCAACCTACCCCTAGACTACTCGTACCCTTGACTATATAAGTGTAAGTCTCCGAGTGCTATAGAAGTGTGAGTATCCGAGTATAAGTTTGTTTGTTTGTTTGTTTATTTATTTAGCACATCATAGCACACATAGCATGAACAATTTTGCGATTGGCACAAAAGACCAAAATGATCTTAATTCGAGGTGCCTCTCGCAACAACGTTTCCATCCAATAAAACTTGACCACCGACACGGTGCGACAATCGCCGCCCGCCCCGCCAGCACGCCCCATCGGCACAAAGTATGCACACATGTGTGGTACTCATACTGCGCCCGCACCCGGCAGCACCTGGTTAGTTCTGTATGTTAATTTTTTTGTGTTAAAGCGTTTTGTATTGATAAGAAACGTCTGAAATGCTAAGGCTACACACAGCTGAAGGTTCTTACCGAGACCATTTCCAAAAATGAGCGTTTGTGAAATCTTCTTTTCGGTTAAGTTAGTGAACATATCTGTCGTGTTTCTCAGTTTGGTAAATATAATATTTATATGGCAAGCATAAAGAGGACAGTGAAATATGAAATGAATTGCATCTTGTTTGGAATAGCCGCATGAGCATGATGGGTCATGTAGAGGATTGACGACAAATGTGTCTGCGTTTAGTTCAGTGAGGCCCATCCTGAACCTTGCATGCAGCGTGTTGCCTGGTTTCGTACCAAGACAATAATATTGTGGCGGTATCGTGGCACCTGTGCGACCCATAATTGCCCTCTTGAATTTATTGATGTTTCGTTCATGCATCAAATTTTCAGGAAGATTGTTCCACACCTTTGTTGTGGCCAGGAAAAACGATTTTTGGAACAAGGCGATTCTATTTAGCGGGACTGTCAGTGTAGTTGAATTTCTGAGACGCCTTCCTGTAACTGTATGCCGTGGTTCAGTAACTAGTTTTCTAATATAAGTTGGTAGACCCGGACCTGCGTGCTTGATTTTGTGGAACAAAAGAAGTTTATGAATTTCTGGCCGTGTTTTTAGCTCATCCAATCCCAATTCCGATCTAATTTTTCCTGATGATGTTCTATATAGTGCACCTGTGATTAATCTAGTTGCTCTTTTTTGTAATTTCTCAAGTCTGAGTGCATCAGATATTGTTATATGTCCGTCATATATAGTATCTGCATAGTCAAACAGAGGCCGAATGTAAATTTTATACAAGTTACAGAGGATTTGTTTGGGAATCTTACTTGCAACAGGATAAAGGGGGCTTAGTGCACAATTGACCTTTAGGATAATATCGTTTATGTGACTATGGAAGCGCAAGTCGGAAGAAAATGTAAGGCCGAGGTGTTTATGATTTCCTAAGATTGGTATTGGCTGACCTCCCATTCTGAGATTTAGCGGTTTACTGATACTCTTACATGTGAATGTTTGTTGGATCGTTTTTGCCGCATTAAATTGTATACCCCATGTTGTTCCAAATTCGTGTATAATATCGAGATCTTTTTGAATCGATTGTTGTGCTTCTAGTGAGCCTTGTATATGTGAAGCGTAAAGCAACATGTCATCAACGAAAAAAAGATCATTTGTAATCATGTCTGCCAAGTCATTTAAATATATTAATGTAAAAAGGGGTTCCAAGATAGAACCCTGTGGGCAACCCGCATTTACGGTAGTTGGGGGTGAAGGGCTGTTTCCTACCCTTACACGTTGTTCCCTATTATGTAAGTATGATTGCAGCCACACTAATGCAGTGCCGTCAATCCCACAATGGTTTTTGCACTTAAAAATAAGCCCTGCATGCCATATAGTATCAAAATATTTTTGTATGTCCAAATATATACATGTAAAGTCAAGATTTCGATCTAAAGATGAATATAACGTATGTGTCAAGTAGAGCAACTGTAGCTGGGTCCCATGATATGGACGGTAACCACTTTGCCTTTCAGAGAGTATATTGTTATCAGTTATGTGTGAATAAATTCGTTTAAAAACTAACTTTTCTAGGATTTTGGACAAGCACGATAAGAGGCTAATTGGCCTATAATTTGTGGGATCAGAGCATGATCCTTTCTTTTTTAATATGGGCGACACATTTGCTTGTTTCCATTCCTTGGGGAAAACTCCAAGTGATAACGATTTGTTGAATAATTTAGTAAGGGGTTCGTAGATAAGAATAGCAATTAGTTTAAGCAGCCTGGGAGGTATTTCATCGGGTCCTGTCGATTTATTTGGATTTAGATGGTTGAGTTGCTGAAGAACTTCATTTTCAGTAACTTGCATTTCTGCCAAACTTGGAATGCTATGATTATTTTGTGCGTCCATAGAAGGTAGTTGCAAGTTATTAGGCGATTGGGATTGTTTCGCAAAATGGGCGTTCAAGAGTGTTGCCTTCTCTGCATCATCAATAATTGCACCATTTGGACCATCTAGGGGTGGTATGCTTTGGGACGTCGTGCTACCAATTATCCCCTTAACAATTTTGTGGTATTTTCGAGGACTATGTTTGCATTCTTCTAGTTTCAGAACTTGGCTCTTAATGTAATTATTTTTTAGTGATTTGTTAAGTTCGGTGACTCTGTTGCGCTGATCTTTCCAATTATTCCAACTAAGCCATGTTTGCATCCTTTTGGCAATTCTAAATAATCGGTCTCGTCTTCTGATATATTTTTTTAGCTCTGAATTTACCCATGGTTTGCTTGCCCGGTTGGTTTTGATTATTTTTATGGGCATAGCTTCTTTTGCGGCTTTAATAATAACATCATAAAATATTTGTTGTGGCCTCTTCAATGCCTTTGGCTAAAATATCTTCCGAATCTACATTTTGGAGGAGTATAATGATTTTTCCGCTGTCTAGCTGGTCAAAGTCCCATATTTTCTTACTATATATATGCTTAGTCGACTTGGTGGCGTTTAAGGTTACAAATATAGGGTAATGATCAATATTTGAGAAAGGAGGCAAGATACCACTTTCAGAAACAATTTCTTTGTTTGAAGTAATGATTAAGTCCCTAAGATTATGTACTTCGTTCGCGACTCTTGTCGGTTCGTCTATAAGTTGGAATAGTTGCAACGTGTTAATTGTTTCCAGAAGATCTAAGTCAAATGGGGTAACTCTTCCCTTGGCGTACGACTGGTTCAAGAAAATATTGCCCGAATTAAAATCGCCCATGACAAGGATTATTGACGGGTTCAACATCAGGGCTAAGGACATGCTATCATTAAATTTGTCAATAAATGACTTATATTTGCCTGATGACAGGTTCGGTGGGAGATATGTGCAGCATATTATGATCGATACATCTTTAATTTTCACCAGACACCATATCCATTCCACATCATCAAGCTCAATGTGGTTCAGTCTTTTGACTGCGAGTGCAGTGCTTACATAAATTGCAACCCCACCTCCTTGGCGAGTCCTGTGCCTCGTCAGTGGATCGTGGAATTTGTCTAATCTGTAAAGACTTGGGTGGACCTGGTTGCTAAGTTTTGTCTCAGTTAATAATAATATATCTACACTATTTTGATCTGTAAATTGTGCGACCTCATCGAGTCTTGCAGGGGCCGTGATGCTGTTTATGTTTACGTGGCTTATTTTTATTCGTGCACGGTCGACGTAAGGAGGGCCGGGGTTAGTCTCAATACCAGATATAATGAGGAGTATCCTGAGATCAGGTGTTTGATTCCAAATTTCAATGAGTACATTTTCCTTAGCACCGGTGCCACGAGTCCCCATTTTATATTCGGGGTGTTCGTTTATGTGAGTTGGTGCCACGCGCCGCGACCGATGTGAATTTAGAGTGGGTTCGTTCAAGAGTTTTTTAATGTTACGTGAAAACGGGGCACAGCGAAACGAACTGGTGGAGACAGGTGCAGGCACAGTAATGAGACAGTTGCGCATATTCCGTGAACAGCGGTGGTGGGCAGCGCACTTTCTACATTTTCCTCCCTTAATATACGAGGGTTGGCGTAGCTCGTGAACATAACCGTTACAAGTCATTACACACAATGAAACAAAGTATGGAAATATTTTACAGAAGCAAGATATATACGATGACTCGCACCATGCATATCGCTAACAACGCACATACAGCTTCATGGTCGCATTATGGTCGGCTCAGATCGCCGGCAGGCGTATGTGCACGGTGGTCGGCGGCAACGTCTCGATCTCACAGACCGGTGTCCGGTGAACTAGCTTCCGCCCATGCTTCGCATCACCCGCAGTTACAGTCTCACCGGCGCTGGGTAGCTCCGCCTCTGCCGCTCCTGCCCCTCCTGGCCTGGAATTCGGCGCTGCTGGCGGGATCGCTGTCAGCAGAGGCGGACTCAGCTGAAATCGTCTGGGTAGGGACGCGATCAGCAGCGGCGGACTCAGTCGGACGTGTCATCGTACGATCGACTCTCACCCCATCTGGGCAGGGGAGGTCTGATAAGCATCGGATGACCCTTGTCGGCCCGTTCTCTCTTTCTCGTATTTTCATTTTCCCATTGTCCGTCCAAGCTGCTACGATTACCCCTCGCTTTTTCAGCTGGCGTGCGTGGTACATTGTTTCGGCATTCTTCTTCGTTAGGTTTTCAGAAATGTAAATGTCACAGGCTCTATCGGATCGCAGCTGTTTCCTTGCCTGAAGAACTTCCTGGCGTTTTTTATACGAATTCAGTCGGACTAATATTTTGCGCGTTTTCCCTTCTCGGGGACGTCCAACCCGATGGCTAGCATCAATGTCGTTTCTCGTCAAAGTGACACCAGCTCCCCTAGCCACCTCAATAACTAGATGTCCTGTGTCCTCTCCGGAACTTTCGGGGACGCCAGCAATATCCAGGCAGTTGCGCCTCGAGTACTGCTCGAGCTGGTTCAGCTCGTCACTCACCTCGGATAGATCAGCCTTCAGTTCCTCTATCATGCTGTTTTTGTTCGCGACAGCTTCCGCCACCGCTTGCTTGACTGCATCTCTGATGATTGGCGCCATAACTGTTTCGCGTAACATCGAGATGAATTATGGATCTTTAAAGCACTCGAAGATGGCCTTTTTCACCTGTTCTGCCATGTCCGCGCGCCACCCACCACCGCTCACTGCTGGTATATACTCGGCACTATCCCGTCTGTCGGACGGGTTAGGTACTCAGCTGGCGGCGACCGAGCGGCGGCGGACAGGCGGCGGAACGAC
The DNA here is from genome assembly GCA_034440575.1 of Imbricaverruca yamaguchii. Lineage (NCBI taxonomy): Eukaryota > Metazoa > Arthropoda > Thecostraca > Neoverrucidae > Imbricaverruca > Imbricaverruca yamaguchii. Next base: position 866,802 of record JAOTOL010001448.1, read on the forward strand.
CTACCCCGGTCGGCGGTCAGGTCAAGACTGTGTATGTAAGTGTAAGTGTGTGTATGTAAGTGTAAGCTGTATGCTCCTAAAATGTTCCTGATGCAATTTTCTTTAGCTGATGTGCTCACGCAACATTGTCTTGGTGCAGAACAGCCACCACGTGGAAGTACCCTAATACATGACTCGACCTGAAGGAATACCCATGCCGTCTGACGAATCGTTGATGGGTGATAAGGCCGGTCCAGGCTTCGAATGGTGGTCGTAGGGCCAGAGTGGTGATTTTGACGTTTCAAAGGAAGCACAAAGGTCTGAAATGGAAACACGACATTGCAACAAAAGGGCTCAGTGGTGAACTAAAACTGACGTTCAGATGCCATCTTACAATTAGAGGATGACGTCATCCTTGCTCTAAAAAAATGTGTAGTGCGCTCTTGCTGTCTCATAGCCATGTGAACTCTGTTCCTGCGAAATATTTGCATAATATTTTTCAGTTCGGTAATAAAACGCAACAGTCCCATTCATATATGCACCATTCGAATAGAGCTTTGCCATAATTACACAAGTTGAAAGCGATTACTTTTTCAGTTTCATTTTAGATTTGACACAGGATCAGCTCAGACCCGACCGTGCCACTGTCAGTGCATAGCACAGACCTGTCATCTCCACGGGTAGGGTAAGCTAGCACTCGGTCCAAAAGCAAACAATCTGGCAACAAAAGAATTAACAAAAGGAAGCAGAAGGAACAAAAGGAAGTCTCCAGCTCTGCATTCCAATGGGAGGCGGCGCAGTAAAATGAAGAAAAGATTCGGAGTCTGCAAGTTTGACTAATGGAGCTGAGCTGCTCGGGGAGGTGTGGATAAATTTGCGAAACCACGCGAGAAAAAACAACGCATAACCCGCCAGGCCTTCTCCGCGCTTGTAGGTGGCTTCAATTGTGCGACACAACCCACTCTCCCAGGATCGATCGATGAGCCATCCGGCGCGATTTGACGGCCCAGGTATGACAATTTGCTCACTCCTATGCTGCATATTTTGGGCGACAGCCTCATGCCTGCTTTACTTAGCCTCTGCAACTCTGTGTACAGGAGTTTAGCATAGCTGTCTACATCGGAGCTGGTCACTAAGACATCGTCTGCATAGATATATACGCCATGCATGTCACCCAGAGCTCGATACATGGCAATGCGAAGAAAGGGCGATGACTGAAGAAAAAAAACACTATTGACGTTCTCTGTGGATAATAAGTCTTTCCGGCGGGTAGAACGCACAAATCTTTCGTGATTTATCTCAGTGTTTCAAGTTCCAAAATGAGTGTTTCATATCAAATAAACAAGAAATGGTCCAGCTGTGGAGAGATTAAAGGAAGTCGGCACGGCCGGTTAGAAGAAACTTTTGGGCAGCTGAGTTATTAATCTATCCCATGTCTTGTATGATGCGCAGTTCTGAAGATCCCCTGCTGGCACAAGTACTGGCGAATTATATTCGCAGGTTTCACAGACAGCGATTATGACCTTCCCTTCTTATTTTATACTTGTTCTTCCAAGCATCTTTATTTCGCCAACGACATTTTTTATGGTTGGAAAAACACGGCTTCGACGCATGCTCAAACTGCAGATCCACCTCACCGCCCGCAAAACACCAAATATCGGCGTAACCGGTAAAAAATACTTCCTGGAACATCCGCAACACCGATGCTACTATATTTCGATCACAGCTTTGATCTCATCACCAAGTTGAAAATTGAACAACATTTCATCTGAGTGCAGGACGAAACATTTGCTATTTCCAGATACGCCATTCGTTTCAGCGGCATCTTCAGTAACAGCTGGTGTTACGTCAGCGCCGTATCGGCGGGCCGCGCGCAACCAATCACGTCCCGTCTGCGGAGCATCATATACCAATCACGTCCCGCCTGCGGAGCATCACGAACCAATCACGTCCCGCCTGCGGAGCATCACGAACCAATCACGTCCCGCCTGCGGAGCATCACGAACCAATCACGTCCCGCCTGCGGAGCGTCACAAACCGGTGAGAATGACTCCTCGCCAATGGAGCTGCTATTTATTGTTTATCGGACTGCCTTCGGTACCTTCACGACGCACTCAACCGCTAGATCATACATCATCGCCAACATCTCACGCCGATTGATCGCGCGGGTCAGAGCGTCGCAGTCGACACGGGCATCGTCCGTACGTGTCGACTGCGCGCCCTCCTCTCGAGCGAGTTCCGCCACAGCTGTCGAACGTCGTGACCTTTAGCCGACACGGCCGGAGCTCGGCTTCAGACGAAAGCCGGACTAAGTGGCTGTGCAAGGCCGGCACTTAGTCTGGCCGAGCCAGACTAGGTGGCGGTGCCGAGCAGCGCCGTGCGATATGCATATTTCCTTTGATCAGTTCGTCGCTGGTGGTGAACTCTGGGCCACGCTTTGGGGCACCAGCTTCTTCAGTTGAAGATCATGCCCAGCAGCCGTATCGGAACCTTTGATGAGTGAGGGAAGTGTCTGGGTCGCCTGCTCTGTCGTTGCCGGGCTACACAAGTGGGAAACTGGCTCAGACTTAATAACGAAAGTCGAGGAGCCACACGAGTCTTCTGCAATGTTAAGTACGTCAGGAGCGGTGTTTCGACACTCAGGTGCAATGATGCTGCGCAGCTGCCCATCTCCAATACCACCCAGCTGTCCATCTCCAATACCACCCAGCTGCCCATCTCCAATACCACCCAGCTGCCCATCTCCAATACCACCCAGCTGCCCATCTTCAATACCACCCAGCTGTCCATCTTCAATACCACCCAGCTGTCCATCTCCAATACCACCCAGCTGCCCATCTCCAATACCACCCAGCTGCCCATCTCCAATACCACCCAGCTGTCCATCTTCAATACCACCCAGCTGCCCATCTCCAATACCACCCAGCTGCCCATCTCCAATACAACCCAGCTGTCCATCTCCAATACCACCCAGCTGCCCATCTCCAATACCACCCAGCTGTCCATCTCCAATACCACCCAGCTGTCCATCTCCAATACCACCCAGCTGTCCATCTTCAATACCACCCAGCTATCCATCTCCAATACCACCCAGCTGCCCATCTTCAATACCACCCAGCTGTCCATCTACAATGCCACCCAGCTGCCCATCTCCAATACCACCCAGCTGTCCATCTCCAATACCACCCAGCTGTCCATCTCCAATACCACCCAGCTGTCCATCTCCAATACCACCCAGCTATCCATCTCCAATACCACACAGCCCATCTCCAATACAACCCAGCTGTCCATCTACAATGCCACCCAGCTGCCCATCTCCAATACCACCCAGCTGTCCATCTCCAATACCACCCAGCTGTCCATCTCCAATACCACCCAGCTGTCCATCTCCAATACCACCCAGCTATCCATCTCCAATACCACACAGCTGCCCATCTTCAATACCACCCAGCTGTCCATCTCCAATACCACCCAGCTGCCCATATCCAATACAACCCAGCTGTCCATCTACAATGCCACCCAGCTGCCCATCTCCAATACCACCCAGCTGTCCATCTCCAATACCACCCAGCTGTCCATCTCCAATACCACCAAGCTGTCCATCTCCAATACCACCCAGCTATCCATCTTCGATGCCACCCAGCTGTCCATCTTCAATGCTACCCAGCTGTCCATCTTCAATGTTACCCAGCTGTCCATATTCAATGTCACCCAGCTGTTCATCTTGAATGTCCATCGTCAATGCCACACAGCTGTCCATTTCCATCGCCATACAGCTGGCCATCTCCGATGCCACCCAGCCGTATCAAGCGAGAACACTGTCTGAGAAAATTACCGAGCTCCGATAGCCCATCATACGCTGGAAAATCACTCACGGACACCCACAGAGCTGAGCCGTCCGTCATCGCTCAAAACACCGAGCCGTCACGTCACGTAACGTCACGCAACGTCACCACCGCCGCCACCGTGTTCGACTCCCACCATCCGCACGCCCGTACAAGCAATGACTCGGACCAAGTCTGTATTGCCGCAGGCGCTCCCAGCCGACCCAGCTCACCTCAGCCGCAGGGATACCATCGAGAAGAGTCGAGCACAGAGGCGCGCTCAGTCAACCCACACTGGGCTCACAGACACAGCGCAGCCACCTGGTGATGCAGCGCATCGAGCTGGAGATACGCTTATCGACCTGATGATACGGCGAACCGAGCTCGTGATACGGCGCATCGACCTGGTGATACAGCGACTTTTCTGGAAAGATGTGCCAGCAGGAGAGGAAACCGACTGATCAGGTCAGCCGCAACAGATGAAGAAAAAGGCTAGCGTGGGCAAGCGTGGGAAACAGACAGCTTTCATTGGGAACAAGGACATAATTTGACTCAATACATCACGTTAGTCGGGGCCATATGGCCGATCCTGTCGATGACCCGGCACCCCAATAACGACAACATCGAATTGTCAGTCGGGGCCATATAGACGATCCTGTTGATGACCCGGCACCACAATAACGACAACAACGAATTGTCAGTCGGAGCGCCATATAGACGATCCTGTTGATGACCCTGCACCCCAATAACAACAACAACGAATTGTCAGTCGGAGTGCCACATAGACGATCCTGTTGATGACCCGGCACCCCAATAACAACAACAACGAATTGTCAGTCGGAGTGCCACATAGACGATCCTGTTGATGTCCCTGCACCCCAATAACAACAACAACGAATTGTCAGTCGGAGCACCATATAGACGATCCTGCACCTCGCCAACAACATCTCAGTCTGGTAACGTCGTGCTGTCGACCGACCAAGCGGTGTCTCTGTTGCCCGACCCTCTTCGACCTGGCATTCCGTCCGGAGCCGGCCGCGGGCCTAGCCGAGGTGACCTTCCACGGCCCTGTTCAGCTGTGCTCGCCGTGAGTTGTCTGGCGGTCCACGGACGGCGTCCCGACCACTTCTCGACACGTGTCGACCTCCGCAGGTGGAAGTATCACATCGGTATTAGTGTCGCCACCACCAGCTCTCGGCACATTGCTCTCAAGTAATGGAGTACACTGAAGGTGATCGTAGAAGTTGTCGATGTTGCATTGGCATAGCCAAGTATAAATTATTTCTATCGACGAAGATTACCCATTTATTGTAGTTTAATATAATGAGGAACATTTTTCTCTTTCTGTAAAAGGAGTTTGGCGCATTCTGCGGTTAGTTATTAGGGCTTTAGGGCGCATCAACTGCAGCTGTTATACAGCGCCCATGGCGCCTTCTGCACATTCAGGGACTGAATACCAGTTATTGAGCGATCACTAGAAGAGCCATCCAAAGCCGGTATTGAACCGGAAATACCCGAAGTACACCAGCCTCCACCTGATGCCCACGTCCGTGTCGATGAATCTCAATGACGCGCATAATTTATGGCTGGTGTCCTACTTACGCATAATTCGCAGTCATTCCTTTAATATTCGCCGGGGAGAAGCGGTGAGCGGATCGCAATATTCATACCGACGGCGGCCTGACGGTCCGCTCTGTATTGTCGGCTGGGTAATTCCGGCACAGGTTAGGAGGTGGAGCGTCACGAACTGCGGCCGTGCGTGCTCAATATCGCCTCCGGCACACACTGAATGGAGGCGGCGCGGCACCGCTGGTGGCTCACAGCAGCCGGAGCTGCTGCGAAATGACGTTATGCATGACGTCATCGGACGCTACACAGCACAGCAGCAGCGAGCGTCGAACAGTCGACACGCGATGCGGACCATGATGGAGGAAAATGTCAGTAAGTTAGTTAGTTAGTTGGGCTTTATTAGGTCGCTTCGACCAGAGATCATAATTCACGACACATGGAGGAAAATAAAGTAAGACCTCCACACTCTCATTGTAAGCGGTGACTAATTCAACCCCGCCACCTTTAGCAGTGCAAAATCAGAGCTGGCGACGGGAGCGTCGAGCACGATAATTTTCACCTTCTGACACAGCATCTGATATTATTCAGCTCGCCAGACTGTCTGTTAACTGTTGCTGCTGGCAGTGTGTCTCACATACGTCCAAGCCGTTGACGAAGCTCTTGCTTTGGACGTAGTGACGTCCCACGTTCACTGGAGTCGGCGGGGTGTGTGCATGTGTGTGTGTGTGGGCTTGACTTATACTCAGCGCTCCGTCAATTCTGGCAACACCAATCAGAATCTGATACACCACGGCGGATATTTGCCGTCGCAACACGACATTGTCCATAGTCAACTGAGGAACATGGCGTCCCCCTTGGCTGACATCAGGCGCAACATCGACCGACACAGCGAACGGTGACCACCGAGCAGCTGCCCAGTTACCGAGCAGCCGCCCAGTTACCGAGCAGTCGCCCAGTTACCGAGCAGTCGCCCAGTTACCGAGCGGCTGCCCAGTTACCGAGCAGCTGCCCAGTTACCGAGCGGCTGCACGTGCAGCTATTTGTGCGCCAATTACACCAGTCTGTGCCAACTAGTGTCAGGGAGTTTCGTGTTAATTGTGTTAACAACGAACGCCATAGCAGATGTGGACTCAGTGGATGCGTACACCTGATGTTCATTTCGTGATAGCAGTGCACTTATTTCTTTATTTCAAGTTGAGAAATGTTTGATGATGTTGTGCCTATTAAACCCTAAGCTACTTTTGAATTTGAGGAGTGAAGAACGAAAAGCTAATCTCGCTCTTACTTCCATTCTTGCCGTTACTTTTGATCGTTACCGACTTTGCGGCTAACCTATCAATTTTATGGACAATGCACGTAGTAACGTTATATAACAGGACCTCGGGCAGCAAGATTCGATCGGGAAAAGTGGGAGGCGCTATAATTGACTCCAACGGGACCAAATCCCAGCCTTTCGAGCTACCGAATCCACAGTAATGCGTATGCAGCGTGAAATACGACATAATTTGGAGGGAGGGGTAGGCCCTGGTAGCTCAGTTGGTAGAGCGTCTGAATTGTTCGAATCTCGCAACCGACGTCGTTTACAGAATCCACCCGCGACCAATCAGCGTGAGGGGTTGGCGACGCTATTAATCCTAGCGGTTGAATGAGCCTGAAAAGAACCCAGGATTCTTCCTCTGGAGGGAGGGGAGGCTACAGGGGAGGGAGGGTGGCCCTACAGTTAGCATGGTAAAGGAGGCCGTACAAAGAGGCAGGTCTTCTCTCATACTGTTATCACTTCTCAACAGCAGCGATAGCAATTACGCAGTACTGTGACTGTTTTTATTTAATATAACTACATACCAGTGTGTAGCTTGGCAGTGGTTGAGTGCATGGGCTTCTTGAAATTTGGAATCTTGAAATGAAACTTTGTGAAATTTAACCCGCTCGCGACCGGGCTGTCAGCAAATCTCCATTCGGTGGGAGGTGCAAATTTTGCCTCTCCCCTGGGTAAACCGATAACTACTGGACCCAGCGAAAAGTAATAAATACATCGTTGGAAAGCCCTCCATGAGCTTGGCAAGAAAAATTCAAGGTACCCATTCGAGGTACTCTCAGATCCATACCCAAGATCCTAATTTGGGATATTAGGATTTTGATATCGAATACAAGGTTGTCTTTGGGAGTGCCAGACCTAATTGATTGGAAATCTGATAACTGTTGGAGCTACGAATAGAGAGTGCATTATTGGAATTTCCAAAAAGCCAATGTTCAACTTTTGCAATTATGGTGCTCGAGATGTTTCAGCAATTTTGATTTTTCCTTCAAAAACGTTCAAAATATGAGTTGGAATTGACGGACCTCATCCAGAAATATTACCTAAAGTTCGCTGTCCCAGTATGACGTACACGGGTTCGCCACAATATACTACAGCAATCCATATCCAATGGGCCGTATATCCCCGTGTGCCAACCATGAGTGGTCTGAACATCATTCTCACAAAATGAGGTGGTGGGGGTAGCACGACGAAGGGGCGCGATGACGAGACTCTTGGTTGTTACTCCTAGGCAAGTGTTCCGAAGTGGTAACTGCAAAACTAGTGTATGGTGAAATTCATGTATTTCTGGGTGGGCCACACATTCCGTCCAGCCCTATGATTTAGCATGAGAATGGGCCTCCGGACGGAAGGACGAGCATAGCCCCTTGGGCCGAGGCCAAGCACGGCCAAAGGGGAACACCCTCCCCCTCCGCTGATCTCGCCAGCTTGGACGTGCCGATTATAGCGTTGGCTGGGAGGAGACTTTGGCGTTCCATAAGCTACCGGTAACTGAATAAGCTAGGGCTAGGGCAGGATAAGCTAAGGCTATGTTCCATAAGCTAGGGCAGGATAGGGTAGCACGACGGTCGGGAGATGGCATTGCGCGAGTCAGGACCCTGGTCCATCAGCGTCTCTCCCGGTCACAACGTTCAACGTGTTAGCTCGTGCAGGGCATCGATTGAGTAAGGTTAGGCAAGTTGGCAATTGATACCTGGGTCCAATTGTAAGGCCGCACAGAAACCAATGGGAAATTGTATCGTCCAGTGTCGCCAAGGCTTAAGTGCAGTAACGAGAATAGTTATCGATCATGCAATCAAGGGAGTAGCTCCAGCTATTTACTGGTAGAACTTCTGAGCTGGTAATTAAGATGTATCTGTGACTAATCGAGTGTGCAGTGGCCAATTGGGGTACGATCTCGCCAAATGCCTTCGTAGCACTTCGAGGCATCCAATGAACGTGGAAATAGGAGCGAATTACCGTCGAATGGATGTCCTAATGGAGTTATGATATAGTTGTAAAGGGAGTATGATGCTTAGAGGTACTTTTAAGGGTCAGTGGCGTTTGCTGAAAATCGGCACAAGCCTTGAGCGGTCAGAAAACACCGCTGTCTAAATGTTTCCAGGATATTTTACTCGGGACACTCTTGCATACAGCTGTCCCTAGAACGTTGGGTGGGAGGGAGTGGTGGGAGTGCTACAGGATGGCACAAACTCCAACTCCAACAGCTAACCAATTCGTGTGAAGGGGGCGATGGGCTGCAGCAGGGGTGGCGACGTCGGAGCGGTGAAAGATGCGGGCCAGGCAAAACAGCAGCCCGATACCATGTAAAGTCCAACAGGTCCGACCAGCTTCATCGGGTACAGCGGCAATATAGCGCCTCCGAGGAGCGCAGCGAGGTGCGCATGGCAAAAACACCAGCCCGACATCCGCCAACTGCGAGCTGCGTGGGAGCCAGAGGCCCGCAACGACACATCTCAGCCCGGCATGGCTCGGACCTCCTACATTAGGACATATTGAATGCTTCAACCCACGTCCAATGGACTCATGTGTCGTAATGTCGTTATTTTGACCTGCAATAGTTCCGCGACCCGAAAAGACAACTCCATTCTCACTTCTCCATCTTCAATTTGCCACAGGGTGCACTTATGAATTATGGAAAGGTATGCCACATTTAAGACAATATCATACCGAGTTACGAGTTAAAATCCTAAGGACATGGGAGCGACCACCACGGAAACCAGGGAAGAGGTCGGAATGTGGGTTTTATGAAACCTTGAACTGTGTGAAATGTAGCATTATGTCTATGGCGTTGCATGGGAAGAATCGACCCGGAAACCCCTTGTTCCTCCCACACAAAAAAATCCTTAGCGATATCAATGCGTAATGCTTTATATTTCTCCCTTCATTCCACTGCCAGTGTGAATTCTGCACTGCATGGTTGCTTTTTTAGTACGAAGCACATAGATACACACGTTTTATGAACATATTCTATATTGCGTGGGTCGGGGCTGAGTGAAATTGCCCAAAAAAATCGGTTGAAATTACTTGCTGTTTAAGAACAGTTGCAGACAGAGCAGGTATACTGATACATCGAGCTGCAGCAAACAAATTATCGCCACATCTGTCGGCTAAAAATTCGCTACTTGTTCTACCGTTTATTAATGAGCGTATCGACAATAAATTTAGTTCTGCCATGTCATCAGCAATCTAGCTTTGCAGTGGGTACAAATAAGAACATTTCGTAAATAAAGGGAATAACTGAGTGTAGTCTATTTTAACATAAGTAGCTACAAACGATTTTCTCAAGCCTATTCGGAAAATTTAAAAACAGCCTTCGAGATAACACCACTGGCCAGAGAACTCAAGGCTTTCTCATAATCCTTCAGATCGAAAGTCTGAATGGCCAGCTTGTCATAGGAAAGGTAACGGTTACCCATTGCAGCCGTCATGGCGGTTGCCTTGGGATAACAGAATGGGTTGGTCAACGTGCCGAGGATCTTCAGCTCTTTATGGAACATCTGGTTCGGCGCGATGCTAATCCTGGCCGTGGGCGGCGCCACGCCGAAGATGCAAAGATGACCACCCTTCCGTAGCCACTGGAATGCCTCCTCCACAGCCGGAGCATAGCCCGAACAGTCGACGATGTAGTCCAGTCCGTAGGCGTCCAGATTTTCGGCCGCCTTGGCCATCAGTTCTCTGGTCTGGTCGGGTGCCATCGACTTGTAGCCCAGCTCGAGCACATCGATGCGAGCGCGGCGCTCGTTCGACGGCTCCGAAATGATGACATTCTTGTGGCCGTGCAAGTGGAAGATGCAGGCGTACAAGATGCCGATGATGCCGGCGCCGATGATGAGGACGTTGGCATCGTGTGGCACCGGCCCAATCCGGTCGACTCCGTGCTGAATGGTCGACAGGGTCTCCACCAGGCAGGCCAGATCCAGACCGAGACCCATTTCCTCCGGCACGACATGCACTTGCTGCGCAGGAGCCAGGCAATATTCCGCCCAGCCGCCGTCACGGAAGAAGCCCAAAGCGTTCTTGGGACCCTCGTGCAAGCAATATTGAGGGTTTCCGCCAGCGCAATATCGGCACTTGTAGCAACCTCTGTACGGATCGACTGTGACCTTATCTCCAGTTTTAAGTGTTTTGACATTTGAGCCAATTTCTGTTACAATACCGCAAATTTCATGTCCAAGAGTGACGTCATGCTCCGCAGTGGGATAATTTGCTTTGATTGCGTGCAAATCCGTACCGCAGATACCACAGTAGACTACTTTTACCAACACGTCATCCTCCTTCTCAATTTTCGGAATGGGAATTTCCTTCAACTTGAGCGTTTTAGTCGGGCGATTAAACTGCAGGGCTTTCATGGTCTTACTCATGGCTGTGTTTTGGTTGAAGGAAACTGAGCAGCTAAAAAAATGCAACCTCAAACAGAAATTTGGTAGCGATACGTCGAACTGCAAATTTTAACTTGAAATGGAAGTTGATTTGCAGATGCACGCGCGACTAAAAATTCAGCCTGCGCTAATAAAAAAGCATGCTTTATTTTGCATTAGCGCTTCCATCCGTGTGTTCTGACAGCTTCGCCGCAGCAAGATACACAAAACTCCCGATAAATGTTTCGCTGATGTCCAAAACGACCGACTCTTACTACGAGTGACGATGAAGCCCGAGCTGATCCATTCCCCAGCGCACATGACAGAAGTTCATCCGGGCTACTCGGCCCGGAACGCCCTCGGCGTCCTCGATTGTCACTCTTTGAAACCTCAATCACTTTTTGCTACGTTGTAAAGTCGCAAAATGTTCAGACTTAATAAAAGCCACTGGGGTCAATATGGGTTAGCCTTGTAAAGAGAAGGTGCTATATGCCTGGTTAAAACGATACTCAACGCCCTAGTAGATCCCAAATTCAAAAGAAGCTATATATCAACACCCTACCCACACACCAATACCCACCCACCCGCCCATCTATCTCAGCATATCTAGATATATTCACCAGATCTGGCGAAACATGCGTGGATCGAGTGGTCGATACCCCTCCCCCAATCAATGCCATTTTCCTGTTCGAAGTATCTATATACCATAACTTATCTTGCAGCATTCACTTCATCTTGCATAACACACTCTTCCACACCCATGCCCCATCAATAATTTGCCAACTCCATCCACGTTTACTTAAAGGGATACATCTGTGCAGTGTACTCATAGTAAATATTATCCCATCCACCTCTAATTAGAACTCCAAAAGAAGATTCTCCGACATCGAAACCTTGTCCACCCTATTCTTGAATGCATTCAATGAGCACTGCCCACAACATAAGCAAGCAGCCAATTCCATTACCAAACACCCTTTCACTGAAAACCTGTTGTCGCTTAACGGCCCTACTTCCTGATTTGCCTAACCTGAAATGATGACCAATATTTGTTACTCTGAATAGAAGATCATTGAGGTCGACATTATCTAACCCTTTAGCGATTCTATACATTTCAAAGGTATCACCTCTTAATCTCCTATACTTGAGTGAGTGCATATCTTGTGCCATAAGCCTTTCTCCATATTTTCTTACCTAGTCCACTAATAAACACAGTGGCTTTGCGCTGCACTCTTTCTAGCATATTTCCTTCCATAAAGGCAAATGTCTAGTGTATCTTTCTAAGTATGGGCACGGATGACGTATACCTGGATGGGAAACTAACAGCTGATTACCTATCAGCCATTAAATCCTCTTGGGCAAGTAATCTCCCGAAGCGGCAATGGCATTGGGCGGGAGCATGAAGTTACGTTGCGCGTTTAATTGTAAAATTTCTAAGCGAAAGTTCCCTGATGAGACATTTCAGTGAGTCCCTGGGGATTCCGACAGACGAAACGAAGCCAAATATTCGATGCGGTGTCGTTAGATTCGGATCTAGCTAGATGGTCGGAGCGACTTGGAGGGCAGGTGGGAATGAAAAGAAGCGTACCATTTCAGGAATCGAAAAAAAAACTCATAACTTATGCTTTCGATGCCCTAACCCACCTGCTAACTTTATTTTTAGCAATTCCATACGCACATAGGTTTGCCTTAGAGTTAAGATCTTTTGGTTTCTGCCGGCTTCTTTGATAGGAGCTAATGTGTTTTTTGTATTGCCTTGGTCGGCCATGAAGGGTGCTTAACCTGGTTTAATCTAATTTGCCTATTGGGAATTAACTTATCCTGCAATTGAAACCTTTTTTTTTGCTTACCATTCTCCACATTTCATAAGCATCTAATTCTATCAACAACTCTTCCCAGCGAATCTTATCCAAGAAGGCACTGAACTCATAAAAACCTAAGCAAAATTTGGAATCACTGTTCCAGTCCAGCTGTTCCGGGAATCCACCTGCACCGTCCAGGAATCCACCTGCACCCGTCCAGGAATCCCCCTGCACCCGTCCATGAATCCACCTGCACCTGTCCAGGATTCCACCTGCACCTGTCAGGAATCCACCTGCACCCGTCCACCCCCTGCAAACGGTCCACCACCAATACATACACCGGATCACCCGCACACAGATATCACTCCTCAGTGTCCCTATCCCGGTATTCCTATCGTGCCTGTTGTGATCCACATACCCTCTCCGTAATGTCGGGTTTAAAGGCATCTAATGGTGCCTGACCAGCCTGCCCAAAGACAGCCCTGCCCGCGAGACCCGTGCCGTGCTGGGCGGAGTGGCTAGATAGCGACACAAGGAACGGGGAACCTTTCTCTGCACCGTGCCTTCCTTTTCTCTGCACCGTGTCCACAGGCTTTTTCAGGGACATTTGGAATGTCTGAACCCTCTGCTCAGCTAAGCCTTCTGTGACAGAGCAGGGAATGTCAAATGTACCACGCCATTACCACGATAGACAGCCGGAAGCCCATTCGACCTGAAATATTACATTATCAGACACTATTGTTTTCTGCACTCCCCAACATGCAAACGAGGTGCGCAAATGTTCTATTGCGACCTGGGACGGGCAGGTCATTGGAGTATAAATGCCAATCCGTTTAGAAAATGCGTCGGTGATGGTGAAAAACATTCATCCGTCCACAGGACCCGCATAATCTACACGGACCCGATCGAAGCTTTTCGTCGGCCACTCCCATGGGGCCATGCGGGTCACTCTTTGCGTCCGACTCGCGTCACATTTCTGAACCATAGCCGTGATCCGATCGTCAAGATTCGGCCACCATGCGAACACACGCGCGAATGGCTTCGTGCGGGATTCACCGTAGTGGCTGTTACGCAGTAATCTCAGGATACTCTGCCTGCCTGAATAATCGCCGGAAGCGTGGGCGAAATGTCTACCGCAGGCGAAATGTCTGCCGAAGGCGGAATGATCACCCGCGAGCCACACAGCAGACAGCCGTCCTGGGCACTCGCCTTAGACTGATGGGGCTTATAAGGACGGAACTCTGGAGATAACCAATGTGCCGCACTGTCAGCCATCTCGGACATACTGGAGCACGGCGGACACGACCGGATCACGAGAAGTCCACGCTCTAATCTGCTCTGCTGTCACTGGGGATGCAACTGGAAACTCCATCAAACGGATCAAGACGCCGGCACTGGACTCACCTTGCCGACCCAATTGCAGACTAGTATCACCGGCAACTCCTAACCGAAATGGGCCAGCACCGGGGATCTCTTGAAGAGACACATTTCCTCCCCCAACGCCCGTCTCGCGGCCGACAGCCAACACCATGGTTCACCCAGACGTAACAGTGTATACAATGGCGAAAGGGCAGTAGCCAAACGGCTAAAAAACATGCACAGACGGCTAACGAGTCAGTCACCATCTCGGCCGAGAGATGCTCTGCGGCTCTGGAGCAGCCACAATGTCTGCCACCCTGTTCTCCGTGACACATTCGGTGATGCAATTTCCAGTTCCGAAGTGTCGATTTTTTATCAACCCAGATAAAGTGTAGCTTTTCACAATGGTGCCATTTCGTTTGTGTGGTTTCAATGCTGATGCTGATAATAATATTTGAACGCTGCATAATTTTGTGCGTTTCAGAGAGCTCTGTGCTTGCTTCGAAGCGAAAGCTCCAGAGACACGCTACGCATGACATTCTGTGTTCTAAACCCACATACGAAACCTAACTACGAGACGCGTTCCACCCTCCCCGGCATCGCGACCCACCGACCCTGAAATGGCCGGCGGCCAAACGGGCCGACACGCGGCGGAGCGGCAGGCCAGCCATCGATCGTGTTCACACACGACGACCCATATCGCACGTGAGCATCAACAGCGAGCGTAGCAAGTGCAGGACGAAGTGGGAGCGCGCTTCCAGCGGAAGCACGCCAATAGCTCTCCGGAATACGTGACACTCGCTACACTTTTTTTTAAAGTGCACTATGCAATCCCACCACACACCAGCGATAACACCAGCTTTCTTGCCTATTAAGCTTACATACATTGCTTTCGTACACGAGAACAAAACAAACGAACAAAGCCAGCATGCAGTTGCAGCCAGTCACAATGTCCACCTACCTGGATCGCTAAGTAGCAGCGCCTCCCGTCTCGGCCAGGACCGCCGCGCCAGCAGCTGCCACATCTGATGTGTTTCCGGACCCGGGAGTCGGAGCGGCGCTGGGCCTGGCCGGGCCGCCGGCCTCCTACCCTGCGGCAGCGCGGCGGCAGCGGCCCCTCCCCCCTCTCCGGGGCCGTCCCATCAGCGCCTCAGGCGTCGCCCGGCACACCGACCCGGAGCCGCCCGCAGGCGGACGGACCGGGGCCAGGTCCAGGTCGGAAGCTGGGCTGCGGCGGCGCCAGCGGCGCGAGGCTGGCAGGACGAGGGTCGGACCCGGCGGCCACTGATGACCTCCGTCAGCAGCTCCGTGTAGATGATGAGCCGACCGCTGCACTGTCGTTCGATTTTCACGAACGCCGCGCCTCTTCTAGTGAACGCCGTGTAGATTTTCCCCTCCTCTTAGCCACGAGTATAGCTTGAAAAAAGATATCTGTTGGCATGGGAGAGCGACTTGTTCGCAAACAGAGGTGGATCACTGCCATCCTCTCTCTCTCTCTCTCTCTCTCTCTCTCTCTCTCTCTCTCTCTCTCTCTCTCTCTCTCTCTCTCTCTCTCTCTCTCTCTCTCTCTCTCTCTCTCTCTCTCTCTCTCTCTCTCTCTCTCTCTCTCTCCTCTCTCTCTCTATCTCTATCTCTCTCTTCTCTCTGTCTCTCTCTCGCTCTCGCTGTCGCTCTCGCTGTCTCGCTGTCTCTCGCTGTCGCTCTCGCTGTCGCTCTCGCTGTCGCTCTCGCTGTCGTCCTGTCTCTCGCTGTCGCTCTCGCTGTCGCTCTCGCTGTCGCTCTCGCTGTCGCTCTCGCTGTCGCTCTCGCTTCTTCGCTCTGTCGCTCTTCGCTTCGCTCGCTGTCGCTCTCGCTGTCGCTTCGCTGTCGCTCTCCTGTCGCCTCGCTGTCGCTCTCGCTTCGCTGTCGCTCTCGCTGTCGCTCTCGCTGTCGCCTCGCTGTCGCTCTCGCTGTCGCTCTCGCTGTCGCTCTCGCTGTCGCTCTCGCTGTCGCTCTCGCTGTCGCTCTCGCTGTCGCTCTCGCTGTCGCTCTCGCTGTCGCCTCGCTGTCGCTCGCTGTCGCTCTCGCTGTCGCTCTCGCTGTCGCTCTCGCTGTCGCTCTCGCTGTCGCTCGCTGTCGCTCTCGCTCTCGCTCTCGCTGTCGCTCTCGCTGTCGCTCTCGCTGTCGCTCTCGCTGTCGCTCTCGCTGTCGCTCTCGCTGTCGCTCTCGCTGTCGCTCTCGCTGTCGCTCTCGCTGTCGCTCTCGCTGTCGCTCTCGCTGTCGCTCTCGCTGTCGCTCTCTCTCTCTCTCTCTCTCTCTCTCTCTCTTTTTCTTGCTCGCCGCTGTTGTGCACCAGGCGATCGTAAATTTCTTTCCTGAGCTTTGTTCTGGATAATTTAACGATCACCGTGTTTGTATTTTACAGACGGTGGACAGTCTGAAAATCACGGCTGGATATACCAAGCGTAGGACAGCGTTTCCGCAGGAATCTGATCGTGTTTCTGGACGTTGGCCGTGTCGTGTCGTGTCACCATCTGCCCTCCTTCGTCCGAATTCCTGACTTGAAAATCAAGGCATTCATCCGGTCATCTGTCTCTATGTTCTCGATTTGGTCACCAGAGCACGACTGGTCTGCTTGTGATTGGTGACCTTCGCTCGAAGAATCTTGTTGGATGGATGGTTTACAACGCACTGTATGCACGATCACGTGCAACCGTGCGTCGCCCGCACGGCTTCGCCGGTCGGCCGCGAGATTGGGAAATGTCCCGAGTGGCTCGAGTGTTGAACCTTAGTATCCAGAACTCAACACCTTGTCCACTCGGTCACCCCGCCCCGCTCGAAAAGAGTCCTCCTCCATACTTCTGACGACTGCCTCGGCCTGTAGCACCTCAGTCCTTTTTTTCTAGCACACAAACCTTGAGATCCATGCTTTCCAACACGTTAATCATGCTTGCTCCGATGATTGTCTTCACCTCCTCGAGTGATTCTGCGTCAGGTCGACACAAGTGCGGGACACCACCACCGACCTGATCGTTCCTGCCACACCTTCTCCGGTTTTCCGTGCCTCCCCCCGAGGGGGGGGGGGGGGGCTCACCAGCTCCGAGAACGATGACCGCCGGTGGTGGTGGTTATTGGCTTTACGACACGTCGATCGTTGAGCCATGTAGCGTCGCCAATTTCTCACGCCAAATTGGTCGCGGGCGAAGAATAGCGATGAGACTCGAACACACAATCTTTCGATTGTGAGACGGGCAACTTACCCCTAGACTAGTCGTCCCCAACGATGACCGCCGCAGACGCGCTGTCCCCACAGCAGGAGCCGCGCACCGGGCGCCATCTTCTGCGCCACCGCACAGAGATTCTCGGTCCGATTATCCTGCGCTGAGCGGCACTGACAGATACGTCCAAACGACCACCGCAGGAAGTCGTATTTCGCGCACCGCTGCGCGCGCCGCAAGATCTTTCGTTCCGCTCGACCGCTCCGCTGCGACTGTGGCTGGTCACAATCAGCTGACCACCGGACGGCCCAGGCGCAGGCTACACCTGACCCGACCCGACCCGACCCGACCCGACCCGACCCGACCCGACCCGACCCGACCCGACCAGACCCGACCCGACCCGACCCGACCCGACCCGACCCGACCCGACCCGACCCGACCCGACCCGACCCGACCCGACCCGCCCCGACCCGACCCGACCCGACCCGACCCGACCCGACCCGACCCGACCCGACCCGACCCGACCCGACCCGACCCGACCCGACCCGACCCGACCCGACCCGACCCGACCCGACCCGACCCGACCTGACCCGACCCGACCCGACCCGACCCGACCCCGCCCCCCCCACCGACCCGACCCACCCACCGACGACCGACCCGACCCGACCCGACCCGACCCGACCCGACCCGACCCGACGCGACCCGACCCGACCGCGGCACGCGCCACTGTCGTTGCAATGGACTGCGAGGTTCTGCGGCAGCGTCGTCAGTAGATTACATGAATCAGCTAAAGGAACTAGGAAGACGAGCCCACACAAGTGGAACATTTGTGAAACATAACTGCAAAAAGCGTTGCCTGGAGCTGCTCTTCGTGAGAAAGTACTTTCGAGTTTCACTGAAGTGTTCCCAAATATCCCGCAATTGCCTATGTATATGGGCGCAATATGACCATAGCAGTCGACGCGCCATAAAACCAAAATAAAAAACAATAATTACCTATGTAGCAGCATTGTACCACATTACCGCCTGTTTGAACGTCGGCAGTGAGTCTCCTACCCTCATTTTCAACCACGCTTGACGTGCCTCTTTGGTGGGCGCATGGGCTACGGACCTTCAATTCTAGTAGCAAATTGCATTTCAACAATGGCTGCGAGTTTTGGTGAAGCATAGGGGAACACGTTGGAATATTCAGCAGGTCGACTGCAGCCTGTTACCGTGCGACAAATCTGAGAGCGTTTTCCTCAACGTATCTTCCAAAACTCACTCCTGCAGCTGCCCCTGACCCGGGTAAATGGTAAACAATTTGACACTCCATATCACAGAAATATTATGAAAATTCACCTAGGTTCAGGATGATCATATCAAGCGCTCATGCGCTACAGGCAGCAAACCATACGCGAAGGCGGAGGGGATGGGAAGGGGTGGGATAATATTTGCCCCTTCGGCGATGGGATACACGAGAAAGAATTTCCCTCCTTCGGCCTCGCCGATAGAATGGCAGCAAACCATTTTTGTTTTGCTGTTGCTGACTGTCGTTCTTTAATGGTCCGTCCTCTTCTTTTAGGAACCGGTGATGTCGAGAAACCCTTTCTCCCTTCTAGATCCACAAAATAACGCCTGGGTGCTAGATACCAGCACTGCATGAGCCCGCATGCCCAAATAATGAACCAACCATAAAATATACCGAAAATTTCGTTTATAATTCAGCACGTTGCGATTGAATTCCCCAGTCGGGTAGTTGATTCCAGTTTTACGGGACCATATCCGTCAAACATGGAACCGTATGTCGCAAAGCCGGTATGATCAGTGGTGCAGCCTGCATTCATCTGCAAAAAGGTTGTCGGCTTAAAAAGAACTATGGAGGCTCATCGGTAGGCCAACCGCCGAAATCACGAAAACGCGCCCAAAATATCATCGCGTATATCATCCAATATTATATTATCACACAAGCGTGTGTGCAGACACACACGCACACACCCGTATGTATATATGTATACATATATATATATATATATATATATATATATATATATATATATATATATATATATATATATATATATATATATATTATATATATATATATATATACATATATATATATATATATATTCATATATATATATATATATATATATATATATATATATATATTATATATATATATATATATATATATATATATATATTCATCTTTATATATTTGCCGAAGTCTTTGACATGCCCAAGGCATCACTGGCGCATGATTTGCACGAGGAACCCGGCCAATATTGACACTTTATTAAGTAAAGCAGCACGGTAAGCATTCCGGACACATTCCACCACACGTGATCCAGCGATCCACCACCACCGCACACGGACACAGGTGCGCAGACCACTCGAGTCGCCCGGACACAGTTCCCTTCTTAATCGGATCTGTCACAGCGGGAGCGTGGGCGGAGAAGTTTGCCGCCCACGTCTGCGCCGCCTGCCGGTGACGGCCGCCGGACAAGTTGTGCCGAAGAAAGTGCAGTCGTGCAGAGTGCCGGCGACCGGCCGCAGCTCGCGACGCAGATTCACGATCAACAGGCGTGCAAAACAAGCTGGCCTATCCTTTGAAGAGCCAAGTGGGGTGGAGGCTACTGTAGCCCTGGGTGGGGGTTGGGGGTGGAGGCTACTGTAGCCCTGGGTGGGGGTTGGGGGTGGAGGCTACTGTAGCCCTGGGTGGGGGTTGGGGGTGGAGGCTACTGTAGCCCTGGGTGGGGGTGGGGTGGAGGCTACTGTAGCCCTGGGGGGGGTTGGGGGTGGAGGCTACTGTAGCCCTGGGTGGGGTGGGGGTGGAGGCTACTGTAGCCCTGGGTGGGGGTGGGGGTGGAGGCTACTGTAGTCCTGGGTGGGGGTTGGGGGTGGAGGCTACTGTAGCCCTGGGTGGGGGTTGGGGGTGGAGGCTACTGTAGCCCTGGGTGGGGTTGGGGGGTGGAGGCTACTGTAGCCCTGGGTGGGGGTTGGGGGTGGAGGCTACTGTAGCCCTGGGTGGGGTTGGGGTGGAGGCTACTGTAGCCCTGGGTGGGGGTTGGGGGTGGAGGCTACTGTAGCCCTGGGTGGGGGTTGGGGGGGGTGGAGGCTACTGTAGCCCTGGGTGGGGGTTGGGGGTGGAGGCTACTGTAGCCCTGGGTGGGGGGTTGGGGGTGGAGGCTACTGTAGCCCTGGGTGGGGGTTGGGGGTGGAGGCTACTGTAGCCCTGGGTGGGGGGGGGTGGAGGCTACTGTAGCCCTGGGTGGGGGTTGGGGGTGGAGGCTACTGTAGCCCTGGGTGGGGTTGGGGGTGGAGGCTACTGTAGCCCTGGGTGGGGGGTTGGGGGTGGAGGCTACTGTAGCCCTGGGTGGGGGTTGGGGGTGGAGGCTACTGTAGCCCTGGGTGGGGGTTGGGGTTGGGGGTGGGGGCTACTGTAGCCCTGGGTGGGGGTTGGGGGTTGGGGGGGGGGCTACTGTAGCCCTGGGTGGGGGTTGGGGGTGGAGTGGGCGGGTCTCCGTTTCGTGATTGGAATGGTTGTGGGTTCGAGTCGCTGGCTGACCGCACGAGCTTGCGGCTCCCCGAGAACATTCGGTGTGGAGGGTGGCACCGCTACGCCACCCATATAGTGGTGCACCACCCATATAGTGGTGTACCACCCATTATAGTGGTGGTGCACCACCCATATAGTGGTGCACCACCCATATAGTGGTGTACCACCCATATATAGTGGTGTACCACCCATTATAGTGGTGTACCACCCATATAGTGGTGCACCACCCATATAGTGGTGTACCACCCATTATAGTGGTGTACCACCCATTATAGTGGTGTACCACCCATTATAGTGGTGTACCACCCATTATAGTGGTGTACCCCCATTATAGTGGTGTACCAAGACACCATTATAGTGGTGTACCACCCATATAGTGGTGTACCACCCATATAGTGGTGTACCACCCATTATAGTGGTGTACCACCCATATAGTGGTGACCACCATATAGTGGTGTACCATATAGTGGTGTACCACCCATATAGTGGTGTACCACCCATATAGTGGTGTACCACCCATTATAGTGGTGTACCACCCATTATAGTGGTGTACCACCCATTATAGTGGTGTACCACCCATTATAGTGGTGTACCACCCATTATAGTGGTGTACCACCCATATAGTGTACCACCCATTTAGTGGTGTACCACCATTGTGGTGTACCACCCATATAGTGGTGTACCACCCATTATAGTGGTGTACCACCCATATAGTGGTGGTGTACCACCCATTATAGTGGTGTACCACCTTTGTGCCCCCTATAGTGGTGTACCACCCATATAGTGGTGTACCACCCTATAGTGGTGTACTATCATTTAGTGGTGCACCACCCATATAGTGGTGCACCACCCATTATAGTGGTGTACCACGCATATAGTAGCAGCGCCACCAATATATTAACGAATCACCCATATAGTATCCTATTACCCATATAGTATCGTACTACCCACATAATTTCGTAACACCCATAAATTATCGCACCACCCATATAGTGGCGTATCACCCATATAGTGGCACATCAGACGCTTAGTGGCGCACAATCCATATAGTGGCGTACCAGCCACGTGTGGCGCAAGATAACTGAGTGTTTTCTTCTTTGATAATAGTTGATCTTTTGGATGTTTTGGTGTCAGATATCCGTCACTTCGTCCTACACTTGGGTCTTTCACACGGTGTTCATTTTACTGTGCAATGGCACCAAAATCGCTTCAGTCGTTACTTGAACACTGAATAAGCGCTCACGTGATCAACTAACCTAAAAATTCCCGAAAATTTCGCAAATTTTTGGTAGTTCATTGCGATGTCTGAACTCCATCCTGGGAGAAGTCACACGCAGCATATCGACTTTTTTTCGGTGTATTTCTAGTGCTGGGATTCAACCTAGGCTGCGCCAAATTTACGCCACGTTTTCTGGCGTTTCGCGTGCCCGTACTGTTGCTCTCAGTGTGCTGGTGGCGCCAACTTGTGGTGCGGAGATTGCCTTTGTGAGGTCACATTGTCTATCCTTCTGCGAGTAGTCAAAAGACGTGGGAGTTGTTCCAACAGCGGCCAAGGTCACAATGCATGTGACATCAGGTCACAGCCACAGAATGCGTCCGGAAGCGTCAGCAATACCAATAGACGCGCTTGGATCGCTACTGGAAAGGCTTTGCGGGATCAGAATCCATGCATTTCGTAAGCTTTGTCTCATTGACCACGAACCCGCCTCCTGGTCGGGAAATTCCGGTTCTATAGTCCAATTTCAACCGATTGCTTTCCGTACCCACATGACTGGGCACGATTGGCTGGTGCCCGCAGCCCCGACCTAGCCTGGCCGGTCGGGGCTTTTCCAACAGTGGCCAAGGTCACAATGCATGTGACATCAGGTCACAGCCACACAATGCACCAAATTGCCCAACGTCAAGTGGTCATCACAGCCGGAGGCGTTAGTAGATGGAGTGTGAAGCACTCGACCCGTTGTGCCAAGACTGGAATACCTTTGGAGGCCGGAGCTCCATCTGCTGAGTTGGTCAGCCGACTAACTTCGGCTAACTTGGGCTACCTTCGCCAAACTTGGGCTAACTTCGCCAAACTTCGGCTAACCGGCAAGCTGGGGTGACCGTGACCAAAGCGCGCACGTGTATGACTCAGCTGGGCTGTCATGGCCGCGCCCACTGCTGTCGACGGTGGCGGCCATATCTGACACAGTGCCAGGTCGGGACCGCACGTCAGTGTTGCTCAGTGCGTCTGCTCCGTGACCCTTGACTACGGGAAGCATTCACCAGATAGTGAGTGCTGACGTCACCACATGTTGGAAATATTAACCCCGTCTGGAGGGGACTGAAGCGCCTCCCTCAGGTTCTTCGTGGATGGTGGACGAACGGCGCGCGGCAGCGCGCCCAAATTTGGCATACCTTTTCACACATCAATTTGGCATGCTGTTTCAAAATTTTGAGGTCATCTAGGGTCAACGAGTTAGTCAAGGTCAAGTGAGGTCACCTCCAAAAAAGTTCAACTAGTCGTCACGCTTTAACGGATACAGATAGTTTAATGAAACTTTCAACATTTACTTATCTTTACGGATGCAACAAAACGTACGAGTGGAATTTTTCATTTTTGTCCGTTTTTGACTATATATAAATTTTGCGTATTTGCCAAATTGCAGTTCAAATAGAGGAGTCTGGCTAAAGTAAGCATTTTTTATTAGGGCAAGTTGACTTCCATCAACGTTTCTCGGTCTGATCCCCATATGGTCAATGAATCGACGGCTCGTTGCTGCCGTCGGGAAGCGACTGGAGAGGATTTGGCCAGTCGATTGCCTGTTATGTCACACGATCCATCAGATATTTTGCGAATGTTGCGCGGCCAAGCACCGATCCCGTCACACATCGATCCCGTCACACACCGATCGCGTCACACACCGATCGCGTCACACACCGATCGCGTTACACACCGATCGCGACACACGTAAATCGCGTCACACACCGATCGCGTCGTACACCGATCGCGACACACATCGATCGCGTCACACACCGCTCGCGTCACACACCGATCCACGTCACCCACCGATCCCGTCACCCACCGATCGCGACACACGTAAATCGCGTCACACACCGATCGCGTTACATGCCCGTCAGAACACCGCACACCCGACGCAAGCCAACTGTCTACTGGCTCTCGGATACCCCCCCCCGGAACAGGAGATGAACACTAGAGCTGTAGAGTTCTCGAGGGCTGGTTGGTCGGTTGGTTGGTTGTTGGTTTTACGACACAGCGACGGTCGAGTCATGTAGCGTCGCCAATCTCTCACGCCGATTGGTCGCGGGCGAAGAGTAGCGACAGGTGAGACTCGAACCCGCAACCTGTCGATTGTGAGACGGGCAACTTACCTCTAGACCACTCGTCCACGAGTTTTCATGAGCAGTGACACTGAATTGCCAGAACATTGAAACTGCTGGTTCACATTGGGCGGCAGAGAGCTACCTCATAGTCGTGCGCAAGCGTCAAGAGACAAGCATTTGGTGCTCGATGCCTTTGTATGCTCAATGGTGGATCATTGAGTGCTTTCGTAAGCGAGGCCGTCATTCCGTTATCGCTGTGCATCGATGAATAACTTTACTTAGTCTAGCTGGTGAGGCGGACACAAGCTCTCAGAGGTTCCGGAAAGTTCCATCAGGTGGTTCCGAGTTGCACGTGAGCTTCAGAGCGCCGGTGGGTCCAGATATTAGCGGCCGGGAAGCCATGCCCACCATCAGAGGTCCGCCCAACTACACTGCTATTACGGGAGCGAAGGTCAAGCAATCGGGAACTGAGCTGCCCGGGAGCTGCGGCCGCCGCCGGGATATAATGAGCTCCGAACCTCGCCTGGAGACGGCTGCTGGCGTTGTCAGAGACGGCTGGTGGTTTTAGATATGGCTGGTGGTGTTAGGTACGGCTGGTGGTGTTAGGTACGGCTGGTGGTGTTAGGTACGACTGGTGGTGTTAGGTACGGCTGGTGGTGTTAGGGTACGGCTGGTGGGTGGTGGACTGGGGGTTGGCGCTGGTGGTGTTGGTACGGCTGGTGGTGTTAGGTACGGCTGGTGGTGTTAGGTACGGCTGGTGGTGTTAGGTACGACTGGTGGTGTTAGGTACGGCTGGTGGTGTTAGGTACGGCTGGTGGTGTTAGGTACGGCTGGTGGTGTTAGGTACGGCTGGTGGTGTTAGGTACGGCTGGTGGTGTTAGGTACGGCTGGTGGTGTTAGGTACGGCTGGTGGTGTTAGGTACGGCTGGTGGTGTTAGGTACGGCTGGTGGTGTTAGGTACGGCTGGTGGTGTTAGGTACGACTGGTGGTGTTAGGTACGGCTGGTGGTGTTAGGTACGGCTGGTGGTGTTAGGTACGGCTGGTGGTGTTAGGTACGGCTGGTGGTGTTAGGTACGGCTGGTGGTGTTAGGTACGGCTGGTGGTGTTAGGTACGGCTGGTGGTGTTAGGTACGACTGGTGGTGTTAGGTACGGCTGGTGGTGTTAGGTACGGCTGGTGGTGTTAGGTACGGCTGGTGGTGTTGGGTACGGCTGGTGGTGTTAGATACGGCTGGTGGTGTTAGGTACGGCTGGTGGTGTTAGGTACGGTGGTGGTGTTAGGTCGTGGTGGTGTTAGGTGACTGGTGGTGTTAGGTACGGCTGGTGGTGTTAGGTACGACTGGTGGTGTTAGGTACGGCTGGTGGTGTTAGGTACGGCTGGTGGTGTTAGGTACGGCTGGTGGTGTTAGGTACGGCTGGTGGTGTTAGGTACGGCTGGTGGTGTTAGGTACGGCTGGTGGTGTTAGGTACGGCTGGTGGTGTTAGGTACGGCTGGTGGTGTTAGGTACGGCTGGTGGTGTTAGGTACGGCTGGTGGTGTTAGGTACGGCTGGTGGTGTTAGGTACGGCTGGTGGTGTTAGGTACGGCTGGTGGTGTTAGGTACGGCTGGTGGTGTTAGGTACGGCTGGTGGTGTTAGGTACGGCTGGTGGTGTTTGGTACGGCTGGTGGTGTTAGGTACGGCTGGTGGTGTTAGGTACGGCTGGTGGTGTTAGGTACGGCTGGTGGTGTTAGGTACGGCTGGTGGTGTTAGGTACGGCTGGTGGTGTTAGGTACGGCTGGTGGTGTTAGGTACGGCTGGTGGTGTTAGGTACGGCTGGTGGTGTTAGGTACGGCTGGTGGTGTTAGGTACGGCTGGTGGTGTTAGGTACGGCTGGTGGTGTTAGGTACGGCTGGTGGTGTTAGGTACGGCTGGTGGTGTTAGGTACTGTTTGGTGGTGTTAGGTACGGCTGGTGGTGTTAGGTACGGCTGGTGGTGTTAGGTACGGCTGGTGGTGTTAGGTACGGCTGGTGGTGTTAGGTACGGCTGGTGGTGTTAGGTACGGCTGGTGGTGTTAGGTACGGCTGGTGGTGTTAGGTACGGCTGGTGGTGTTAGGTACGGCTGGTGGTGTTAGGTACGGCTGGTGGTGTTAGGTACGGCTGGTGGTGTTAGGTACGGCTGGTGGTGTTAGGTACGGCTGGTGGTGTTAGGTACGGCTGGTGGTGTTAGGTACGGCTGGTGGTGTTAGGTACGGCTGGTGGTGTTAGGTACGGCTGGTGGTGTTAGGTACGGCTGGTGGTGTTAGGTACGGCTGGTGGTGTTAGGTACGGCTGGTGGTGTTAGGTACGGGTGTTGGTGTTAGGTACGGCTGGTGGTGTTAGGTACGGCTGGTGGTGTTAGGTACGGCTGGTGGTGTTAGGTACGGCTGGTGGTGTTAGGTACGGCTGGTGGTGTTAGGTACGGCTGGTGGTGTTAGGTACGGCTGGTGGTGTTAGGTACGGCTGGTGGTGTTAGGTACGGCTGGTGGTGTTAGGTACGGCTGGTGGTGTTAGGTACGGCTGGTGGTGTTAGGTACGGCTGGTGGTGTTAGGTACGGCTGCTGATGTTAGAGACGACTGGTGGTGTTAGGTACGTCTGGTGGTGTTAGGTACGGCTGGTGGTGTTAGATACGGCTGGTGGTGTTAGGTACGGCTGGTGGTGTTAGGTACGGCTGGCGGTGTTAGGTCAGGCTGGTGGTGTTAGGCACGGCTGCTGATGTTAAAGACGACTGGTGGCGGTGTTGGAGACGGCTGGTGGTGTTAGATACGGCTGCTGATGTTAGAGGCGACTGGTGGCGGCGATGGAGACGGCTGGTGATGTTGCTGCAGACGGCCGTTCGTGTTGTTGGAGACGGCTGCTGATGTTGTTAGAGACGCCTGTTGGTGGTGTTAGAGATTGCTGACGGTGTTGCTGGAGACGGGTGTTGGCGGTGTTGGAGACGGCTGTTGATGTTGCTGGAGACGGCTGTTGATGTTGCTAGAGACGGCTGCTGATGTTGTAAGAGGCGGCTGGCGATGTTGGCAACCCGCGTCTGGAGGTGGGTAACCCGCGTCTGAAGGTGGGTAGCCCGTGTCTGATGGTAGGTGGCCGGTGTCCGGAGGTGGGTAACCCGTGTCTGGAGGTGGGTAACCCGCGTCTGGAGGTGGGTAACCCGCGTCTGAAGGTAGGTGGCCGGTGTCGGAGGTGGATGATCGGTGTCCGAAGAAAAGCGTACATCTATCTAAATAAACACATGTAATCTATAATTTATCGTTCACCCTACATGTCTAGTTAAATAGGTGAATTCCCGGGGTTACTCGACTGGCAGGCCAATTTTCCAGTTTTTGACTCATAGTCGCTAGTCCTAGCCGCAAAAATGACGTTTTCGAATTCAACGTGGCACAAATAACTGCCTGGCCTACCGGCGAACATTATGAAATTGTCCATGCGGAACTTCAAGGCGAAAGCCATGCTTAGGAGGCGCGGAAAGCGACGCACTTGTTCCGCTTTCGAGCTGTGACTCTCATTGTGCCGTAGCGTTCAAATTTCGAACGGCAAAGCAATGAAACACACATAGGTGGACATGAAATGATGCGCTGTAACGCACGGTGCCAAATGACTTTACAGCTTGCCATGCGTAAATACTTTGCCAGACAGGATCACTCACTTGTTAGTACATATTTCACACCTTATCTAATTCCATAATTTGTGAATTTCTGTATTAAAAAGTGGCGGTTGATTCGAATGAATCCAGTATATAACACTACGTTAGAAAACAGTTTGTTGCCGAAGCGTCAACGCGGAACACACCGACTCACCCGGGTCATTGGCTGGGGATGACCCATGTCCTATTCCTATTCTTGTGGGCACCAGGTGGAAGGAAGTACTGAATTCGAATCAACCGTTCAAGCCTACCCTAGAACAAGTCAAATGTCTGCAAAATAGAGTGAACTTAGACCAGCGCGGGTCACGTGCGTCATTCACCTGGGATGAGATGAGAGGAAAATCATTGAAACACGTGGAAGTCATGTCAACTCGTTTAATAAGAGCTGATGGTATCACTTAGTAGAGAGGACGATCACGGCATTTCGACAATTCACCATTTCTGCGAAGAGGGGTACAGGCACACATATTTGGTCACACCTTCGTGACCTGACCTGATAGCGACCTAAAACTATGCACAGGTATAAAAGTCAATGTGCTCGTAGCCCCGGTGTTATGCTAGAGTTGTGCTGAAAACCCTGGAGCATGGAAGCATAAATTTACCTTTGACTTAGGTCGGACCCCATAACCTGACTTGAGGTCACCCAAACTACATTTGTGAATTTCATTGGAGAAATCCGCATATATTGATATCCAAAGCTGCAGCATAGATCTGGAACGATTATTTTAACAGCTCTTAGAAAGGTACCACCAAAATAGCACTTTCTATGTCCGAGGACCTGAACCTGCCTTCACCTTGCCCAGTAACCCTGGTAATATTTTGTCTCCGGATGCAATTGTTAACATCAAAGAACCCACAATTCAATTGTCCGATGTACCAAGTTAATTAATAAAATAAGAAAAAAAGGAAAAAAAAGAAGTGTGATCACGGTACTCGTTCAGCGGCTACACTCGAGAAGAGAAGAAAGAAAACATGGAACGTGGGATTATTTGCTCTCCCCCCGACAATTCTAGGATTAAAACGCGAAGCATTTCGTCAGACCTCGCAGCAGCTGAAATGCTCGAGAAAGACTGAGAATCCTGCAGGCTACCACATCGTTCCAAGAACATCGGAACCGATGGGAAACGTGGCAGAGATTATGTAGTGCTTGGCGTCAAAAGATCCGTCCACACCGCGGCATACTGTAGGCTCGAGTCGCCCGGTCAACGCGTCCCCACCCCGGACACACTAGACAACTGGGCACGGACATCGGCACCGAGCGTCCGTCCAGCTGGTGAAAGTCGCCAGTAAAGACAGTCACACACACACACAGACAGGCACCCACGTCACCACAGTAGGAAAGGTCCGGCCCGTGCCGCACGAGTCCCGGCCACTGAGACACACTCGCCGTCGTCCCTGCGGACTAGTGCCGGCCCTGCGGGGCCCGGCCGGCGGCGCGTGCAAGAGTGTGCGCGCCTCACCCACTGCCAGCCGCCCGTCATCGGCCGGTGGTCCACGTGTGACGGCCACGTGTGGCAGCCACGTGTGGCAGCCACGTGTGACGGCTACGTGTTGTCGCCACGTGTGGCCGCCACGGGTGGCCGTTACGCGTGGCCGCTTCGGTGGCCGCCCACGTGCTGTCGCCACGTGTGGCCGTTACGCGTGGCCGCTTCGGTGGCCGCCCACGTGCTGTCGCCACGTGTTGACGCCACGTGAGGCCGCGCCGTGGGCTCCACAGCCAGCACGTGATGCCGGCCTCCACAGCCGCCAAAACGTCTCCAGCTGCGATATCATCGTGGCCGCGGCCCACACTGCAGCCGCTGGCGCACCCACACTGCAGCCACTGGCGCACCGACACTGCAGCCACTGGCGCACCCACACTGCAGCCACTGGCGCACCGACACTGCAGCCACTGGCGCACCCACACTGCAGCCACTGGCGCACCCACACTGCAGCCACTGGCGCACCCACACTGCAGCCACTGGCGCACCCACACTGCAGCCACTGGCGCACCCACACTGCAGCCACTGGCGCACCCACACTGCAGCCACTGGCGCACTCACACTGCAGCCACTGGCGCACCCACACTGCAGCCACTGGCGCACCCACACTGCAGCCACTGGCGCACCCACACTGCAGCCACTGGCGCACCGACACTGCAGCCACTGGCGCACCCACACTGCAGCCACTGGCGCACCCACACCGCAGCCACTGGCGCACCCACACCGCAACTCGCAGCCACTGGCGCACCCACACTGCAGCCACTGGCGCACCCACACTGCAGCCACTGGCGCACCCACACTGCAGCACGCAGCCACTGGCGCACCCACACTGCAGCCACTGGCGCACCCACACTGCAGCCACTGGCGCACCCACACTACAGCCACTGGTGCACCCACACTGCAGCCACTGGCGCACCCACACTGCAGCCACTGGCGCACCCACACTGCAGCCACTGGCGCAGCCACTGGCGCACCACACTACAGCCACTGGCGCCACACTTGCACCACACTGCAGCCACTGGCGCACCCGACACTACAGCCACTGGCGCACCCACACTGCAGCCACTGGCGCACCCACACTGCAGCCACTGGCGCACCCACACTGCAGCCACTGGCGCACCCACACTACAGCCACTGGCGCACCCACACTGCAGCCACTGGCGCACCCACACTGCAGCCACTGGCGCACCCACACTGCAGCCACTGGCGCACCGACACTACAGCCACTGGCGCACCCACACTGCAGCCACTGGCGCACCGACACTGCAGCCACTGGCGCACCGACACTGCAGCCACTGGCGCACCCACACTGCAGCCACTGGCGCACCCACACTGCAGCCACCGGCGCTCCCACCGACCACGGCCCACACTGGCTATCCGTTGCAGCTCCCCCCCCGCCACCACCATGGCTCACGCTCATGGACAACACCCAATGGGCAACACTCCCATGTATAGCACTCCCAGCACTCCCATGCATAACACTCTAGCACTCCCAGCACTCCAATGTATAACACTCCAACACTCCCATGGACAGCACTCACATGTGACAGCACTACCGGCATTCCCATGCATAGCACTCCCAGCATTCCCATGTATAGCACTCCCGGTACTCCCGTGCATAGCACTCCCAGCATTCCCATGTATAGCACTCCCGGCACTCCCGTGCACAACACTCCCAGCATTCCCATGTATAGCACTCCCGGCACTCCGTGCACAACACTCCAGCACTCCCATAGACAACACTCCAATGGGCAGCAATCCAATCGACAACGCCCCAGACACCTGTGGCCCGTATCTCTCGGCGCTGGATACTCCGAAGTGAGTTCTCATGGTGATTCCTATGAGATTGGCTCCGATATGCACCTCGGTAGGCTGTTGCGTCACGCCGCACCACGTCAGTCACACGTCACTGCGTCACCACATCATCGCGTGAGGAAGTAATCGCGTCAAAACGCCTTCCCGTAACCAGGCCGTCACGTCACCGCTCGACCAGCACACTGCGTTTTCGCGTCGTGGAAACATCCAGCGAGCAGCAAGACCGACGCCACCGACGAACAAGGACCACGAGTGACGTCACCGACGAACACGGAGCAGGAATGACGTCAACGACGAACCGGCAGCTGGGGTGACGTCACCGACGAACGAGCATCAGGAGTGACGTCGGTAGCGAACTTCCCCACGGCTTCTCGTCACGGTTTCTGCGCCTAACGAACGGCACGTGGTACCTACGGGACCACGTGCCGTTCGCACGTGGCCCCGTAATCCGCAGCAACGCGATTGGCCGAAGCCAAGTTTTCGTTTTCAGTCAGACTACTTCGGCAGCGGCTCCACACGTCCGAAGGCCCCTCAGTAGCGCAGTCAAAACTTAGATCGCCAGGAACTGGCAGACTGCTTCCGGGTTGGTGCGACCCTCAGCGTCCGCCGTCTTCGGCGGTCGCCGCCGTGCTGATGTGGGTGGAAGTGCACCACGACTTCCTTCCGGTGAGACTTGCGGCGCGAGTGTCAGCTGTGGCCACGGCCAACGATCGTCAGTATCGTGACGTGTTGCTGCAAGGTTCGGTCAGCGTGTCACCGATGTAATCACAGCTGGCTCGACATTTTGTTAACTTCATCTGGCCGTACCTCGTACCTCGTCTGGCACCTTTACCAGACGACCTGCGCAGTTGCGCCAGTTGCCAGGCCACGTGCCACGGCGTCTTCTCGCGTCAGTCTTTACAACACGTGGCACCTTCTCCCGTCATTCGACACGACACGTGCCGATTTCTCCCACCATTCGATACGACACGTAATAATTTCTCCACTCAGTCCACGCAGCACGTGGCATCTTCTCCCTTCAGTCGTCACGACACGTGGCACCTGCTCCTGCCGTCAGCGGCGGCTACTTCTCAGACGCGCGACTCGTGTAACGCAGACTTCCCCGGACCGCAAGTGCCTTACGAGATGGTGCACGAGCTGCGTTTGGCGTTTTTCTGGCTGATGCGCTGCAGGTGTTTCAGCTGGACTGGCGAGAGCTGAGCTACCGGCAGAGACTGGCGTCTCTTCTCCACGGCTGGACTCAGGTCGTACCTGACCTTGGCCTGACTCAGCAGCTCCTTGAACACCTGCAGAACAGACAGAGTCCTGCTCAATCATTCATGCATGCATATTTGCAGCGTGCTCGACACGCAGTGCATTTGGATGATTGTAGGAAGCAGGGGCATTGGTTTATGAAAAATGGGTGGGGGAGCAATACATGAAGGGAGTGGGCGGGTTCGAATGGATTAGGGGGCGACACACTCCACAGGGTTCCATGTTAGGGGCAAAGCCAACATTGAGGAGGCACTTGTTCCTTCACAAGTATATAAAACAACGCCCGTAGTTAGAAACAGGGCTGGATATCTCACGAAGCCAGGAGGTACAAATCTTCAATTTCAGGGCACGCCTTCGAAATGAGAGGGGAAAATGACAATTCAACATTAGCAAGGTAACAACCCAAGGTTCCGAACCCCACCACGACCCACCCAGAATATCCAGCCATTGCTAGAAGCGCAGAAGCTCATTGTAATTTTCAGCGGCCGTTGTTCCTAAACGGCGGATTTTCACATGCCCACCAGATTGAGCAAGGGAGACCATGGGTTGACAGCTCCAACGATAAGAGCTTCGTAGCTTGAGTTCATATCATAACTCATGCATACGTCGACTCATAATGCATTCCCTTGAACGTTGCCGGCGATCCAACGATTGAGTGAGAGCAGACTCCGTCAATCCCCAGTACCCGTCCGGTGCGCCGACTGAAGCCTCAATAGGCTCTCTCGAGGCGAGCCAGCCGGGCATGACTGGGACAGACTCCGAGAATGTTCGTACACCGAGGACCACGGGGTTCAATTATAGAGACCTCTTCAGGTACACCACGTCCATCATCCGTCCCCCTCCCCATCCCCACCACCACCCATCTCTTTAGGGTGTCCGGTTCGCGTTCTGGCAGGAGGGTGAAATAGGCCACGCCCACACCCGACATCTGACCGTGTGTTGGGCTCTGGGTACCAAAGGTCCCGGGTTCGACACTAGCGCCGCTCAGGACATTTCCCAACCCCGCGGTCCACCGGCGAAACAGCGTGGGCGGCGCCATTAGCCGTGAATGTGCATACAGTGCGTCGCGAACCACCCAACAAACAAACAGGCGACCGTGTGCCGGTGGGCTAGTCACCCGAGCTTGTGACAAGAGAACACATCCACCAAGTTGTAAAATGGCCCCTAGTGCATTGAACAATCATCTGTTTTGGTCGTCAAGTGTTGTGTGAAAATCCCATCAGTTTGTATATTGACATGTACATATGCTATGCGGCACGACCCACGAGCCGCGACGATGTCAAACACTATTGGTCCTGCCTTGCGCTGCCAACACTCGAGCAAACACCGCTAATCATTTTCCAATTGCCACCCATGTCTCCAGTGAATTCCATCACAGCCGTTCTCACCTGCACGATGTTGACGTTCTCCTTGGCCGAGGTCTGCACGAAGCCGTGCTCCCACTCCAGCTCGACCACGCTGCCCTGCGAGGTGGGCACCAGGCGACGCTCCTCCAGGTCGCACTTGTTGGCCACCACCACTATCGGCACGCCGGACGACTTCTCCGCAATTATCTCGTCTCTCAGCTGCTTGACCTGCAACAGCAAGAGGCGACTTCAATATTGTCATCCGCCCGCTGGGTTTTGCTGGGCTAGTAGGTGCTATCGGATTGGTAGAAAGTAGGTGCTGTTGGATTGGTAAAAAGTATGTGCTATCGGATTTATAGAAAGCAGGTTATAACGGATTGGTAGGAAGTAGGTGCTGTCGGATTGGTAGAAAGTAGGTGTTGATGGATTGATAAAAAATATGTGTTATAAGATGGATATAAAGTAGGTGCTATCGGATTGGTAGAAAGCGGGTGATATCTGGTTTCAACGTCTTGAAATCACACAGTGTGAAAATGGTTGCCCACTGCCCGTCTGCATTTTCCAATGACTGCACCAATCGCACATGCCAATCCCAGTCCCACACCAAATCCCAATTCCAATTGTGACGCTCAATATATGTCGACATCAACATGCACACATCAATGGAGTTGGTTGGTTATTTGGGCTTTAGGACGCCTCGAACAAACTGATCATTTGCGCCCACACATCAATGGAGAAATACCCATTGAGACAGAGCAGCAATAACCACCCCGCCAGCTGCCGACAAGGCGTGGCGTCTACGCAGCTGGGCGGAGCCTATTGGGCTCTCGCGGGCTCAGAACGTATCTCCTCTGAATGCACTAATCTGTCCTCTAGCGAATACTCAACTGATGTTTATGCTCGCAGGCGGAATAATTTGAACACGATTAGGCGATATATTAGTGTGTGGATGGAGATATTTGGCACTACAGCCAGGAGAGAGATTGGGGGCTACAGCAAGGAGGGGGATGGAGAGCTACAGCCAGAACACCAGTGAGTTTTGTCTTACAGTACCTGAACGGCAGTGGCAGGGCAC
The DNA here is from genome assembly GCA_034440575.1 of Imbricaverruca yamaguchii. Classification (NCBI taxonomy): domain Eukaryota; kingdom Metazoa; phylum Arthropoda; class Thecostraca; family Neoverrucidae; genus Imbricaverruca; species Imbricaverruca yamaguchii. The sequence goes on from JAOTOL010001448.1 coordinate 901,700, forward strand.
TTCATATCGAGAGTCATAGAACTGACAGAAAAAAGCATCCAAATACCTCACTGCAGGTGGTGCGGAGAGACAGCTATTTCTGTGATTTTGGGAACGGCGGGGTACACCAGGGTACCTCAATAATGCCATTTCGCATCGTATATTGCGGGCCGGCACCGCCACTGGTTTCTGAGGTCACCAGCTTTAGTCTGACCGTGACGATGGCAATTTCCATTTTGTCTTAGCGTGTCCTAGTGTTAAGTGAAAACATTTCACGTAACTGTGTGGGTGTTGGATCACAGGACAACACCTACACAGCCCCGTGCCTGTAGCCGGGTGTGTCGAAGCTGGTCGGAGTTCGAGCAGTCCGGGTTCAGTCCCCGTGGTCGGGTGGCGTCGCTGTCGGTCTGTTCCAGCAGCCCGGGTTTGTTCCCCCGAGGGGACGCCAGTCCGGCATATCTCTGCCCTTATCAACGAGGCTTGGTGAACGCTTCGCGTCCGAAATCGCCTTGGCTCTGCACACACGTGACGTGGCGCGAGACTGTACAGATGCTCCAGCCAATACGAGGCTGTAGCTGACGCACCCGATATTCAACTGAGCGGTGCTTCGGACACTCGCTCCGCCTCATAAAGCGCCCTTACACTGCTTATATATTGCTTATATATGCTGGCCTATGTTGCCGTTCGCCCTTTATTACTGGCATTACCGAACACCGGCTGCTATTGAATTGCATAGCTGGGATAGAATGTGAGGCGGGCCTCTCACGCCAGACCAATACCGACGGCAGCGGTCAATGACCGATCGTCAATGGTCAATGGACAGCGGTGAATGGTCGATGGTGACCTCACCGTACCCCAGACGGGTCCGACTACGGCGGCCTGATGGAAGGAACGCATTTAAGAAGTGTAAATATAACGATGATATAGCTTACGCATACCCTACAAGTTTGTTCCGCGGTATGACGTCGTCCATTCCGTCACATACTTCGTCCGAAAAAAACCATCGCGCTTCGGAAAAAAACGCACGATTTCTCGTCGAGCGGTGATGTTCATGAAACCCGAAATACAACCCTGCATATATTCCATGGCGTGCATTTTATTTTCCGTAGTGACGACAATTTTTTCACCTCACCTCTGGTCTTGCTGCATGACCTCTGTAATCGATGCGCCCTTAAACCCCAATAACCAACCTCTGGTCTTAAATTTTCGGCAGTTTCCTTTTCTACCTTTTCTCTGTGCCTCATCTTGCGTGCGGCTCCCAGCTGTGCAAGCTGCTCTCACCTGTTCGAAGCTCTCCGGGTCGTCGATGGCGTACACCAGGATGAACCCGTCCGCGGTGCGGATGCTCAACCTCCTCATGGCCGGAAACTGGTAGGAGCCGGAGGTGTCCAGGATCTCCAGGTTCAGAGTCCTGCCGCGCACCTCGTACTGCCCGTTGTGCAGATCCTCGACCGTCTTCACGTACCTGCCAAGCGCACACGCACACGCTGATGTGGATCTCTTCTCAAGAATGTTGTGCATCACTATTTATTACAAGTATCATTCTGTATAACCGCACTCCACTGGCAAGGACGCAGATACATTATCACTGAGAGCAGCTTGGAAGGACGGAGATACATTGCCACCGAAAGCAGTTTGGAAGGATGGAGATACATTGTCACCGGAAGCAGTTTGGAAAGACGCAGATACATCATCATGAGCAGCTTGGCATCTGCGAAACATGAGGACAAAGGTGAGGAACAAATATTGATTCAAGGCCGAAAACGCATCCACCATTCGTGGCCGCTGTTCGACTGTACAATTAAGCACAACTTGGGATATGCCACCCATCATTGTCTCTCGAACGAATCCAGTACAGTGTGTGTCAATATCGGATGGGTTTAACCAATGTCATCATTAATGCGATCACATTGCTTCTTCAGCACGACTCGCTGCTGCGAATAGCAGGGAATCCGACCCTCACAAGCTAAACTTAAGATAACAACAAAGGAATCTAGAAATACACATTGTGCCACCTGCCAATAATTATCCAGGTTCGCCCCACTGACGGATGGCACCATTGGTTAAGGAGTAGGCACACCAAGATCACCCACGAGCCGAAAACACCGAATAGCTGAAGCGGAGAATGCATTCCCAGCTTGGGATGTTCGACTTTGAAGTGGTCGATCCATTTTGAAGAGATTCAATCAAGGAGAAGGTGCGTCTGGAGTAGGCGGCTGCCAACAGACACTCTAGATATGTAAAGGCCGGTGAACGGGCTGGTCTCTATATGGACTGGCTAGGTCATATCGCATTGGCCTCGTGCGATTAATTCCGGAAGTGTATGCATTTAAAGATGCTCTCTACATATGTCTACAATTCTGCATATGGATCTTAACATTTTGTGTGAGAGCTTAGGTGACACTTTGGTGTGACAGTTTGTGTGGCAGTTTGTGTGGCAGTTTGTGTGGCAGTTTGTGTGGCAGTTTGTGTGGCAGTTTGTGTGGTAGTTTGTGTGGCAGTTTGTGTGGCAGTTTGTGTGGCAGTTTGTGTGGCAGTTTGTGTGGCAGTTTGTGAAGCAGTTTGTGTGGTACTTTGTGCGGCGGTTTGTGTGGCATTTTTGTGGTAGTTTTTACTTCTGGCAGTTTGTGTTCAAGTTTGAACGAATGCTCTTTTGGAGCGGAGATGTCGTTCGCTTGACACATGCTTCTTAAGGCAAACATTTATATGTAGCGCAAGTTATTTAGAACACGGTTCTCATGACAAGCAACCAGTCGGGTGCAGTAATGTATATGTCAATCAATCTAACTAGAGACAAACAGATCACAATTTTGTTGCAATTATCACAGCCTAGATGCATCACGAACTAAAAAGTATAAGTACCTATGTAAGGTTACTTCCATTTGAGATTTCTTCATCTCACCAGGAGGTACATGAATCAAATAGCACGGATTTAGGGGACAAAAACAAATCATCGGGTAATGCGAGGAGCTTACAGTCTTGATTCTCCTCTGTTTTGGTGGACAAGCCTCTTTGTGCCTCACCACGATACGTACTCGCCAATTGCCCACATACATATTGACCAGCCACCACATGTATCAGTTAGAAGGGCGCCACGAAACACGAGACTTATACCTGAATATGTCTGTGGGCATGAGTCACAAATCTGGAAACAGTTATAAATGTTACAAACTTAATTGCTGATTCCAAATCAAGCCAATGTATACATAACTCAATGATAATAACTGCAGTATATTGCCAACAAATAGAAATGAACAGGTAAACATTAAACAGCGTTTTCAGCCCCGGCAACAATATCATGCTTGTTTTCTTTGCTGTTTTTGCAAACCGTTTCTGGATATTGTTTGCTCTGCACACAATCACCAGACACCCACACACACACGCCATGTATACGTAGCATACTGAATTATGACACCCTTGCGGGTCGGCCTTGGCTGCGCGCTTCCTATCGGAATCCCTGCCGTATAACGTCGTGCACACGTTGGTACTATGCCGACTTCTCGCGCCCGGCGCGCGGAGGGGCGGTGACACGAGACGAGGCCGTGCCCTCGGGGGTGTGCCGCTGGACAGAAGGGCGGATAACGCCCGTGGAGCCGATGCCGGCCGCGCTGGTCAGTCTCGGAGCGGAGAGTGCACTCCCGGAGCGGAGAGTGCACTCCCGGAGCGGAGAGTGCACTCCCGGAGCGGAGAGTGTACTCCCGGAGCGGAGAGTGTACTCCCAGAGCGGAGAGTGTACTCCCAGAGCGGAGAGTGTACTCCCGGAGCGGAGAGTGTACTCCCGGAGCGGAGAGTGTACTCCCAGAGCGGAGAGTGTACTCCCAGAGCGGAGAGTGTACTCCCGGAGCGGAGAGTGTACTCCCGGAGCGGAGAGTGTACTCCCAGAGCGGAGAGTGTACTCCCAGAGCGGAGAGTGTACCCCGGAGCGGAGAGTGTACTCCCGGAGCGGAGAGTGTACTCCCGGAGCGGAGAGTGTACTCCCGGAGCGGAGAGTGTACTCCCAGAGCGGAGAGTGTGCTCCCAGAGCGGAGAGTGTACTCCCAGAGCGGAGAGTGTACTCCCAGAGCGGAGAGTGTACCCCGGAGCGGGAGTGCACCCCAGAGCGGAGAGTGCACCCCGGAGCGGAGAGTGTACTCCCAGAGCGGAGAGTGTACTCCCAGAGCGGAGAGTGTACCCCAGAGCGGAGAGTGTACTCCCGGAGCGGAGAGTGCACTCCCGGAGCGGAGAGTGTACTCCCAGAGCGGAGAGTGTACCCCAGAGCGGAGAGTGTACTCCCGGAGCGGAGAGTGTACTCCCGGAGCGGAGAGTGTACTCCCGGAGCGGAGAGTGTACTCCCGGAGCGGAGAGTGCACTCCCGGAGCGGAGAGTGCACTCCCAGCGTGGGATGCTCGACATTGAAGTAGTCCAACCGTTTTGGAGAGGATCAAGGAGAAGGTGCGTCTGAAGCAGGCGGCTGTCAACAGACATTCCAGATATGTAAAGACCGGTGAAGGGGCTAGTCTCTATATGAACTGGCTAGATCATATAGCATTGACCTCGTGTAATTAATTCCGGAAGTATATGCATTTAAAGATGTCTCCGTTTATAGATCTACAATTCTGCGTTTGGATCTCCATTTATAAATCTCGTCCGCAGCGACAGCCTCGTGACGCGGCGAACATCTCAGTCACTGCCGTCTGCTAGGCGGGATCGAGCCGAGGAAATGTCTGCGCCTGAGGTCGGACTTGAACCGGTGGTCGCCCGCGCTTAAAACAGATGCACTGACCGACACCCACACATCTGTGTCACAGAGGTGATTAGCATACTCGTTTTGATGATCATCCTTCGGATGCCACGCACTGAATTCCAAGAATAAACCAGGAGTTGAGTTAGTTTTTAGGGCTTTAGGGCGAAACAAAGAGTTGAGTGAAAGTGCGCGTAGTGCCGTTCCGTTGTACGAATGTGGGCATTAGGTTCCCTCAGCCTACAGAGCAGTGCTGCGCTCGTCTTCATGGGGCAGCGCACATTCTGTTCTGTTGTACTAAGGCGCTGTACAAACTGCTCCCCGAGAAAATGGCTGGAAGGTTCGGTGAGGCAGTAAAGGCTCTTCGAGGCTGCTTCAATCAGGCGGAAACTCAGGGTCAGGGACGCGCTATCGATTTTATGTTGACTTTCTGCGAATATGCACAAAATGTTTTCTTGGCATTTTTGCTTCGTTTCGTTTCTGATTGCGTTTTATCTTCTTCTTTTTGTGTGTGTGTGTGCTCTTAATGCTGTATTCGCTATAGCGTTGCAATATCTTCCTTTCTCGCGCGTAGCTCCATCTCGCTGCGCTTTGTGGCGGAGATCCTGACCCCGAACGTACGTCCCGGTGCGATTCGAGATGAAGCTGAATTTTCCCCTCACGCCACTCGAGACGAGTTGGAGGAATGTTTTGATTCTACAGTCCAGGCGTGCCGGGCGGCACGGAGTGGAGCTGTGCTGGTGAAGTCCGCACGAACCGCATGTCTATAAGGTCAACGCCCCATCGGCTTCCTCTCCCTCCCCTGAGGGAGTGAACAACTGTCGATTCTAAATCCAGGACCCCCCCCCCAATTATCACTCCCTCCCATGTGGGAGTGTATAACTGGTGGCTCTAAATCCAGCTCCCTATAGTCACGCTCTCCCCTGTGGGAGTGTATAACTGGAGATTATAAAGCCAGCACCCCCACCGTCACTCCCCCGTGCGGAACTGTACAACTGGAGATTCTAAATCCAGCGCCCCCATCGTCACTCCCTCCCCTGTGGGGGTGTATAACTGGAGGCTCTAAATCCAGCGCCCCCATCGTCACTCCCTCCCCTGTGGGGGTGTATAACTGGAGATTATGAAGCCAGCGCCCCACCGCCACTCCGCCAATATGCGCCACCGCCGACCACAGCTCGGCGCTGGGCGGCCACGATCCAGAGGGAGCCGCCCGATTCGAAGCATGCCCCTGGGAAATTCCGACCCGGGAACACTCGCCGACCTCGGTGGCGAGCAGCCGACCGGCTCTTACCTCAACTCATCGACGCAGCCTCTGGTTTTCCCTTCGACAGCAACACCACACAGGCCCTCAGTACGTCCGTCAGATCGTACAACAGACGGGAGTCCGTGGAGGCCGCTGCCTCCCTGCCCGTCCGAAAGGCACTCGGAAGGTCCGTCAAACCCTTCAAAGGACGGCCGTCCGTGGAGGCCGCTGCCTCCCTGCCCGTCCGAAAGGCACTCGGAAGGTCCGTCAAACCCTTCAAAGGACGGCCGTCCGTGGAGGCCGCTGCCTCCCTGCCCGTTCGCAGAAACTTGAAATGTACATACTACAGTGCGACGTAGGCTGGAAACTCACTCACCGATATAAATTTAACCGGATGACCGGATGATATGAAAGGACCAAGCATTGATTGCCGCAATACAAGAATCTACGTGATGACAATCAGCATAGTTTCAGGGATAATGGCTACTAATCGTACAAAAGCAATAGTGATGCGTATGTCGACGAGGCGTTATTTCTATGAGTCTGTGAGAATCTCCCACAGAGACCACTGGTATTTCGCTCGCCCTGAACTGCAGCTGTAGCACAGGTGTTCAGTTATGTTATCAGTTATGGTGATTTTTCCTTTATAATTACATCCTCACTCTCCATTCCAATCTCCAAACTCTTCCAGGATGTCCCCTCGTGTCTGATTCTTGGCGATCCTAATGCGCACCGTAAAATGTGACGAAGCCACAAAAGGGTACCCGCGGTCGGGTTATTGAACGATTATTGGAAGCGAGTGCGCTCAATGACGGCCTTTGCACATGCCTGAACTCCAGTGAACATACGGCCTCTGCCATCGACCTTTCACCCGCCTCCTTCGCATTTGATTCGATCTTCCACCGAGAGGCAGCTACCCGACGTTTTCTCAATCATTGTCCAATGCACTTGTATGCTACGAGCTACATGTCACATCAACGACCTCGATTGACGAAAAAGTTGCTTACAATCTCAGTGAACTTGTATTATTGTAATATTTCCTTCAGTTGATCGTCTACAAGATGATGTATCACCGGCTGCATATTATTTTTGCTGGCCACATCGGACTCGGAATAATTACACTACATAACTCGAGGTAACACAATATCAAGAAGCGGAGCAAAAGAAATGTCATTTAGACATAAAGACATAAAGACATAAAGACATAAAAGACCAGTGCAACTTTAGGCCCAAGGGCCCCTTTTTGTTTGACCCTTTAACCAGAAACCCATTCCCCCCAAAACTCCCAAAAACCCCCCCCTCTAATAAAAAAAAGCAAGCCCTCTATTTTTATTATTTTTTTTTATGTTTTTTTTAAATGTTTTATGTTTTTTTTTTGAAAATGGTTTTTTGTGGGGGGGTTTTGTGTTTTTTTTCCCCCTGTTGGTAAAAAAATTTTGTTTTAATTTTTTTTTGGTTTGTTTAATTTTTTTATTTATTTTTTATATTTTATTAAATTTTATTTATTTAAAATAAAAAAAAAACCCCAAATCATCCCCCTCTTAAAAAAAAAAAAAAAAAAAAATAATTAAAATTTTTTTTTTTTTTTTTTTATTTAAAAAAAAAAAATTTTATTTTTTTTAATTTTTTCATATGCCAGGTTGCTTATGCCATTAACCATTTTTGTAGCCCTCTTTTGTACTCTCTCTAAAAGCCAACAATCTTTTCATAGCTAGGAGACCAAGCTTGGATGCAGTATTCCAAATGTGGCCTGACGTATGCACAGTAAAGCTTCCTGATCACTTCCTCACTTCTGTATGATACATTCCTATTTATTGCCCCGAGCATTCTCAGTGCCTTCTTCCTGGCTTCCTTGGTCTGTTCTGATGCCCCCAATTTTGTGTTTAGAATAACACCTAAATCCTTCTCCTGTTGAGTCACTGATAGCACTTGGCCACCCATCAAGTATGGAGCCTTCATATGCTGCTTACCTACATGCATGATTTTGCACTTATCAAAGTTAAATTTCATTTGCCATTCTTCGGACCACTTCACAAGTTCGTCTAAGTCTTTTTGCAGCGAGATATGCTCATCCTGACCTGTTATTGCCCTAAAGACCTTCAAATCATCTGCAAATTTCAAAACTTTACTGCTTAGGCCACTTTCAATGTTATTTACAAATATAATGAACAGTAATGGCCCTAGTACTGACCCCTGGGGGACTCCACTAAGAACATTTTGCCATGATGACTTTGTACCATTTAGCATCACTCTTTGCTGTCTATCTGAAAGCCACAACTCTATCCATTTTAAGATGCTACCTGCAATACCATGGGACTGAAGCTGTATCATTAACCGTTTATGGGGTACCTTGTCAAAGGCCTTACTAAAGTCAAGATATGCTACATCAACCTGATTTCCCTGATCAAATTGTTCTGTGGCGAAGTTCAAAAAGTCCAAGAGGTTTGTGAGACACGATCGTCCTTTTCTAAATCCATGTTGAGTATCTTGAATCAATCTGCTACCTTCCAGATAACTAACTATTCTATCCTTGATAATTGATTCGAGTACCTTGCAGACTAGGGATGTGAGACTTATTGGCCTATAGTTTTCAACTTTCCCTCTTTCTCCTTTCTTGAAAATAGGAACTACATTTGCCCTTTTCCAATCGGTTGGAATTTCATTATGTGAAACTGATCTACAAAATATTATACTAAGTGGAAATGCCAGTTCCTTTTCAGTTTCCCGCAACACCCTAGCATAAATATCATCAGGTCCTGCTGCCTTATTTGGCTTTATTTTCCTGATATGATTGTAAACAACATCACTACCAATGAAATCAACATCATTTGTCAGATCCCATGTATCTGAACTATGGTGTACGGTCGGCAGATTGGTCATATCTTCCAATGTAAACACTGATTTGAACTGCTTGCTCAGCTCCTCAACCATCTCACTATCCTCACCCAATGTAGTCCCGTTTACTTCCAGTGGACCAATTGTGTTAGAAACTTTACTCAGCTTGTAGAAACTAAAGAACTTTTTACTGTCCCCATTACAGTTTCTAGCTAAATCCAGTTCCTTTGCTCGCTTTGCTGCTCTGGTTTTTTGCTTCACAGTGTCTCTAGCTTTTCGATACGCCTTTAGATTAATGACATTTGAGGCTTCTTTAAAAACTCTAAATGCAGTTTTCTTAGCCCTAATTGCTTTTATCACGTCTGGTGTAAGCCATGCTGGCTTTCCTACCCTTCTTTGCGTCTTTGCTTTTGGGGGACATGTCTAATCTGAGTTTCCTTTAAGTAAGATTTGAACTTTTCCCACATTTCACAGGCATTTAAATTGGAGAATTCTTCTTCCCATCTGATGGCACTTAAAGCCGCTCTCATGCCGTTAAAGTCTGCTTTGTTGAAATTTGGAACCTTTACCAAATTATCCTTGATAGTTTCCCTACATGTGCCTTGAATCTAACTATGTTATGGTCACTTTTTCCCAGAGTTTCGCCTACAGTCAAGTCTTGAACCAAGTCACTTAAATCCGAGAATACAAGGTCCAAGAATGAACCATGCCTGGTAGGTTCCGATACAAACTGGTGTAAGAACAGGTCCTCTTCAAGGCATTTCCTGAACATTTTGCATGATGGGGAGCCAACACCAGCATTTTCATAACCTTTTAGATTAAAGTCACCGAGAATAAGGCACTTCCTCTTAAAGTTTCTACTGATTTCCTCACAAATCACCTTGTCAAGCTCCAGTTGCTGAGAATGTGGCAGGGTTCCTGATCGGTAGAAAGCTCCTATCCTAAGAGTATTGCTGTTGCCTTTTCCCACAGTGACATCAAGCCAAATGGACTCCACAGACACATTTTTATCCCCACCTGCTACTTTTTGAGAACTGAATAAGCTATTACATAGAGCATTACACCACCCCCTTTCATTGCTGGACCCCTATTGCACGAAAACATATTGTATCCCTGGATCTCATAGTCCTGTAAGTTATCTCCAAAATATCCTTCACTGACCCATGCCTCCGTAATGCAAACAAAATCCGGTTCCTCCTCAGCAACATAACACTTGAACTCATCAAATTTGGAACGGATACTCTGAGCATTAAACATCATACACTTAACAAATGCTCCATAACCACCTTTGGCTTTTTCATATTGAGGAGTTCTTTTATCACTAGATGAACTATAACTCTGTCCCCTTGAGTTGCTGCTGTCCCTATTTGCAGACTTTGAGGTTCTATTGCCTTGGCTTACACTATTGGAATATTCCTGAGTTGGCAATGCAATTTCATCCCTCCCCACCCCATTTCCTAGTTTCCCTGAAGGACATGCTCATATACTTTGCCTAACACATGGACCCCCTTCTCAGAAAAATGCAGGCCATCCTTCTGATAGAGGTTCCACGATGGCATTTGTCGGAACGCACGGTGTGAAAAGTGAAAACATAAAAAGATAAAAATGCACATCCATCATGGAAAAATGTAAGCAGAAGGGCGTGAGGTTTGAGCAAAGACATCGAAACAGAATAAGCAAGCGGCCTGGGAGGCCTTTGCGAACTTTTGCAACCATCTCATCCCAACGACGAAGTTCGGAAATCGGTTCGCTCACTCTTCTTTGAAGACTTCTTTGAAACCAGCTGGCTGCTCCTTTGGCAAGGTATCAAAATCCGAAATCATTACAAAATCCACAATCCGGACAAATATTGGAGGCACTCCAGCCCACAAAATATGTCGTGAGACATCTTCCGCAGACCTTCCCGTTTCTTGGTGGAGGAGGAGACGTCCAGAACTCATCCGGGAACCTGTACTTTCTGCTTCCAACACAGGATTCATCCGGGAACCTGTACTTTCGGCTTCCAACACAGGATTCATCCGGGA
>JAOTOL010001448.1:915000-965000 GCA_034440575.1 Imbricaverruca yamaguchii
TTGAACACATTCTGAGTACCTTTCCCCTTTTCAAAAAAAAAAAAAGAAAAAATTAAAAAACTGGACGGGTAAGTACCCGGCTCCGTCTCAGCGACATGGACAAGGGATAATGTTGAAAACATTCGGACTATCCGGCTCCGTCTCAGCGACACAGATATGTATCAATGTCGCTCCTCGGCGACTTAGCGCGAGCGCCGGGGAGCCTGTGCTGCACAACGCGGCCCGGAGGGGGTGAGGGGGACTGGATTCGCTTCCCGAGGTCCACGGAAACTACTGCAGCCGTAAACATAATATTTGGAGGGTAGATTACGGCTGCAGTGATCTCGCCGAAACACCTGTTTAATATCACCTGCTTTAAGGCCAGTGCCTCCAGGGTCACATTGGGTCGAGGTCGGGAGGCACACCGCGCCTCCACGCCACCGCACCGACAACACGCTGGGGACTTTGAACCAGCGGTCGCTCTGTCGAATCCGCGCCCTGCAGTTGGTGCGCGTCAATTGGATATTAAGTAGATTTAATTAGGTTCCCGGAAATGATGGATCAACATTGCAGTTGGCGCGTGTCAATTGGATATTAAAGAGATTTAATTAGGTTCCTGGTAATTAAGGATCAGCATGGCTGTCATCTAGTAGGCTAATATGTCCAGAATACAGTTGAATTGGTTCATCGACACAACAGTCAGTTCGGTGAGAGTCAGCAAAGTTTAATGTAGTCACAGACCAACTTTGCTCAGTGGAAGTCAGCAGAAACTAATGGTGTCGCAGACCACCGTGTGCTGGTGGTGCTGATACATTGGTGGTGCTCCTTTAGACAGAAATTATACCAAATATCCGGTCCTCTTACAGTGTTCGAAAGGATAATGGAGGAACATGTGGCGTGTACACAGGACAAAACCATTTCCATCAGTGAAAAAAATCCGTCATATCAAAACATACAGAAGCGAAATCCCGGATCAGGCGGATCCAAATCAAGCAACACCTCCAGTCTCCAGTGTATACGCCAATGTGACCTTGAATATGACCTTACGATATTGGACCCGATGCTAAATATTCAACATGTTGTTGTTGTTATTGGGGTTTTGGGGCGCATTAACTGCAAAGGTTATACAGCGCCAAAAAATATTCAACATGGAACATGTAATATATATATAACATATATAGTAAAATGGTAAACAACATAGATATAATGGGTGGTATGCGTTTCATCATGCATGTAGGTTGTATAGAATGTCTGTAATTCAACATATTGCCAGATATTGCTTGCCATTGCTTATTATTTGCATGTGCTTCGACCGGTATTCATACAGGATACACTTCAGGTTGTTGATTTAATTTTGACTCGGTAATACAATACGCTCGATGGATACTTTCTCCACAGAAAACGATCAAGTGGCAAGCTGACCTGACTGGGCACAAGCAGATACCCGCTATCGGCTGTGGACAGGATTTATCACAAACCCTGTCGTTTGCTTTCCGTTTAAGATCAAGAAAGAAGTAGACAAACCACAAATCACTCTTGCAAAACAGCCGCTCGGAATTACGGTGAAATGCGCCGCTGGACCTGTCCGAAAAATGCATTTCCCTGATGTTATCTATTTGATGTGTACTGGTACTAATCAACATGTCCGCCGCAAAGTCTCTCAGTGAAGGCTTAGCTACTACCTCCGGGCGTTGAAATCTGTATGGGCTGATCATTTACAATAGAATGCCAAATCCAACGTCTGTTTCGGTTGGATTGGCGTAGCTTTTCTATCAAATTTAACCCTTTGTCAGGAAATTGCAGCATTTGTGATGCAAACATTGCTCACTGCCTTTTCCTCCAGTCGAGCAAGACAAGAGGTGTTGGTTAACGTTGATGCAGGCAGTCCACCCGCCCTCGATGGAACACCCGGCAGTTGTCGCCGTTTTTTACGCAGGGTCAGTTTGTGAAAGTCTGTGGAAGTCCGGGAACGTCTGGGAAGGTACGGTGACGGCCTTCACCAACGAGCTGCAGCTTGGGGCGTCGAGGCTCATCTTCGGTGGTGATTGCTGCATATTCCGGCATTAGACGAACCTTTCCCGTGCACAGCGGTGCTAACAGCGAACGGAGAACACGTTTGTTTAGTGTGTAGTGAAGATCACACCAGCGCATAAAGTGGGTGTGTTCTTTTATTCTGATTCGCTTCATCGCCCACGACATTTCTCCAGTGCCGACGAATCCTCCTGCGTCCCGAAAGCCCCGGTCGCTGTCCGTTCCCGGGCAGGGTTGTGCAGCCAGCCGTTGCCACCTTGAAGCAGGCCATACAAAAAGTGAGTGTCTCGCGGCTGTGGGCCGGCGAAGTTCTACTGAAAGACGGGTCTGCCGAGTCTGAAGCCGCTCGGTGGACAGTCTTGTCCAATTTCGTCGGCAATCATCCGCCGCGAGAACGCGTCGCAAGTGCCATCGTCGTTTACGGTGAGCGCCCAGAGCGTGTGTTCACTCTGACGAGGCCCGGGCCAGCTCACAAGGCGCGGTTTACGGTGAGCGGCCAGAGCGAGTGTTCACTCTGACGAGGCCCGGGCCAGCTCACATGGCGCCGTTTACGGTGGGCGCCCAGAGCGAGTGTTACTCTGACGAGGCCCGGGCCAGCTCACAAGGCGGGTTTACGGTGGGCGCCAGAGCGTGTGTTTACTCTGACGAGGCCCGGGCCAGCTCAAGGCGCGGTTTACGGTGAGCGGCCAGAGCGAGTGTTCACTCTGACGAGGCCCGGGCCAGCGCACAAGGCGCGGTTTGCGGTGAGCGGCCAGAGCGAGTGTTCACTCTGACGAGGCCCGGGCCAGCTCACAAGGCGCGGCTTACGGTGAGCGCCCAGAGCGTGTGTTCACTCTGACGAGGCCCGGGCCAGCTCACAAGGCGCGGTTTACGGTGAGCGGCCAGAGCGAGTGTTCACTCTGACGAGGCCCGGGCCAGCTCACAAGGCGCGGTTTACGGCGAGCGGCCAGAGCGTGTGTTCACTCTGACGAGGCCCGGGCCAGCTCACAAGGCGCGGTTTACGGTGGGCGGCCAGAGCGTGTGTTCACTCTGACGAGGCCCGGGCCAGCTCACAAGGCGCGGTTTACGGTGGGCGGCCGAGCGTGTGTTCACTTGACGAGGCCCGGGCCCTCGGCGCGGTTACGTGGGCGGCCAGAGCGTGTTCACCTGACGGCCGCCATAGGGTATAAGAGTATAGAAAGCGTTTAGTGAGCGGCCAGCGTGGAAGCCTAGCACAGGGTTTAGGGTATACGCTCACCTTGAGGTCGGGGTTTACGGTGAGCGGCCAGAGCGTGTGTTCACTCTGACGAGGCCCGGGCCAGCTCACAAGGCGCGGTTTACGGTGAGCGGCCAGAGCGTGTGTTCACTCTGACGAGGCCCGGGCCAGCTCACAAGGCGCGGTTTACGGTGGGCGCCCAGAGCGTGTGTTCACTCTGACGAGGCCCGGGCCAGCTCACAAGGCGCGGTTTACGGTGGGCGGCCAGAGCGAGTGTTCACTCTGACGAGGCCCGGGCCAGCTCACAAGGCGCGGTTTACGGTGAGCGGCCAGAGCGTGTGTTCACTCTGACGAGGCCCGGGCCAGCTCACAAGGCGGGGTTTACGGCGAGCGGCCAGAGCGTGTGTTCACTCTGACGAGGCCCGGGCCAGCTCACAAGGCGCGGTTTACGGTGAGCGGCCAGAGCGAGTGTTCACTCTGACGAGGCCCGGGCCAGCTCACAAGGCGCGGCTGATGAGGCAGGTGCTGACTGCACACAACAGATGACCGTGTCACACAGAGCCGCGTGTCTGCCAGCCGGACACACCCACTCCGCCGAACGTTCTCGTCCTCCTTTAGGCGTTGGTTGGTTGGTCATTGGTTTTACGACACATTGACTGTTGAGTCATGCAGCATCGCCAATCTCTCGCGCCGATTGGTCGCGGACGAAGAGTAGCGACAGGTGAGACTCGAACACACAACCCTCCGATTGTGAGACGGGCCACGTACCCGTAGACCACTCGTCCTCGTCCTTTTGATGTATCATTTGGGATTGTCAGCAGCTTCTGTGCCTTAGCTATTTACTTTTTGTGATGAAAGAGATGACCCGATACTCTGGCACTGATTCAGAGATTTACTGAGCAAGATACAGAGTTACAAATGGTACCTGAAATACGTAGAATACCTGAAATAACGCGTTCACACCCCTTAGTCCTCAATCAACAGCAGTAAAAGCATGAAAGAGAAGATTGCAGAAGCTTGGAAAGATTAGCCACAGGATGGCTATTGAAGCTGAAAATGACTGGCTTCGCGGTGCCGGCGATGAATGGGAAAACCACCCCGCGATTCTGGAAGCAGAATAGTTTGTTAGAGCTATAAAACTCGTTATCAATCAATGGGAGCTGCAATCAGTTGGCGCGTCCACAGAAAGACGGAAGACATAAAGGCTGCCGTCAATTGTGCACCGCCCCCAGAAAGATGGAACACATGAAGGCTGCCGTCAATTGTGCACCGCCCCCAGAAAGATGGAACACATAAAGGCTGCCGTCAATTGTGCACCGCCCCCAGAAAGATGGAACACATAAAGGCTGCCGTCAATTGTGCACCGCCCCCAGAAAGATGGAACACATGAAGGCTGCCGTCAATTGTGCACCGCCCCCAGAAAGATGAAAAACATAAATGCTGCCGCCAACCGACAACACAAGTAGTTTGGCCTGGAGATTTGTCTTCATCTGCAAATATTTTATCTTAATTAAAAGCGTGCACAAAGTCGTCATGTGTGCGCCGTTAGGAGACATGCCGCTTAATTCTGCACAGCAAGTACGCTCAATGACTCCCGCTGTTCACTACGTGGAACTTCAACCCTGGGGCACAGCACCGGCAATGGCAATGCCGAGATTTGGCGCTGTGCATTGAAACCTTAGCCTCGGGGCTCAGCATCGGCATTGGCAATGCAGAGATTTCATGCTGTGTAGATATGACGCAGATATGAAACATGATTTGATATGACGTACATTTATGTATATATGACAAGCTCACCTTGCAAGTACCGACATCGCTTACTTGCTACAGAGCCGCTATGACGTATATGGTTGCCGCAGCGACGGTCCTTAACCGGACCCGTCGGCGGGCACGAACAGCTTTTAAGACGTTGCTCCCTGGACAGCTTAATGTTGTGTAGAAACATTGCGAAGCATTCTAAGAAGAAGCGACGTAAATTCTGGACCGGCTGGTCTGCAGTACTGAGCTAGTGCCGAGCCGTGGACTACGTGACCTGTGACCCGTGACCCGTGACCTATGATCTGTGATCTGTGACACATGACGAGGTCTGTGACCCATGGCCTGTGACATGAGACCTGTGACCTGTGACCCATGACCCGTGACCCGTGACCTATGATCTGTGACCTGTGACACATGACGGGGTCTCTGACCCATGGCCGGTGACCCGTGACCTATGATCTGTGACCTGTGACACATGACGGGTTCTGTGACCCATGACCTGTGACATGAGACCCGTGACCTGTGACCCGTGGTCAGTGACATGTGACCCATGACCCATGACCCGTGACCTGTAACCGTCACAGAGAGGTACTCCGGACGAGGCGTGCCGGAGGTGCACGCCGATGCTCACCACCAGCAAACTGCCCGCAATGCGGAGCTGCCCGACGCACGTGACTAGTCTGCTGAGGCTGCGGGGGAATGCGCCAGGCCCATTCCCGTCCAGCGCGCATATGAAGCACGTGACCAGTTTGATAACGTTATGAAGGGGTGTCCCAGGCCCCTTCTGATCCAGAGTGCCTGTGAAGCACGTGACCAGATAGAGTAATTTTCAATCATATTCCTCACTGCATCAATACTCTCATTCATCTCATCTACACCATCGGGGCAGTTTCGTAGGGAAGGTGTCTTTCGTGCACGTTGCGTGTGCGTCTGTGATTGGGAGATGTGCTGGAATTAAGGGCAAAAGCTGCGTGATAATACACTGGAGGAACCAAGGCCGTTTGTCCACTGGATCTCCACCGCCAGCTACAAATCGGCCTTAGCGTGTTGCCTGGCTGGGCTTTTGGCAGCTCATAAATCTCGACATTCCGAGAATGCTGAGGTAGCAGGCGATGGAGATGGCTGTTCCAAAATTTGTTCAACATGGTGGCTTTCTGAAATACGTTTGGTACATTCTTCAAGCTGCTTCTTCGTAGGATT
The DNA here is from genome assembly GCA_034440575.1 of Imbricaverruca yamaguchii. Lineage (NCBI taxonomy): Eukaryota > Metazoa > Arthropoda > Thecostraca > Neoverrucidae > Imbricaverruca > Imbricaverruca yamaguchii. Next base: position 921,164 of record JAOTOL010001448.1, read on the forward strand.
TGTATTTACTTCTTCATATGTGTCTACTCCTATTTGTCGATCTTGGCGGTCTGCGTATCAATTTGAAAAGGAACTGCACTGATTTGTTTATCGGGCAATTATAGTTTTATGTGAGCGCTAATTTTTGTTTTGATTTTTACGGAAATGCACATATTACACTTGAACAGAAGATGGCTTGCAGCCGACAGCTTTTCCTCGTACGTCATGGCACTTCGATCCCATAGCTGAACTATATGTTTGCATATTGTCGACCAGTTCTCAAATTATTATGAAACTGACAGCAACCTTTTTCAGCGAATAAAAAAAAAACAGCTGAATCCAAATGCGGGCAGCCGACTCTGCATGATCACACCCACCAAATCGCGGCGTGTCCCAGGAGTTGCACAAAATGATAACGCGTCGCCTCATGACCTTCAGGTGAGAGATACGGCAGCATGACGCCTTCTCAAACCGACTTCCTTATCCTCGTGCGTAGCTAAGAGCCGAGTGTAAATAGGACAACTTTCCTCTATTTGATAAGGCAATATTTATCCCATTGTACATAATTTTACATGGAGCCGCCGATGGTCTAGAGAAACAATCAGCTCCCAGTGTGAGGCAGATAGCTTTCAGGTAAAACCGTCATCAAATGCACGGCCGAAAGCTGTCCTAATTGTATCCAATCCCACTGAAGTGCAGCACAATATTAAACCTTTGAACAGTCCGAGTTCTGCTTCCACCGGCTGCCCTTCCGACGCTTGTTCACAACGCCGCAGGCCGACCGGAGAGAACTGGGGCGGCACTGACCTGTACTTCTGCTCGATCTGCTCGTCCTGCGTCTCGTCCTGCTCGAGGCTGGGCTTGGGCGGCACTGACCTGTACTTCTGCTCGATCTGCTCGTCCTGCTCGAGGCTGGGCTGGGGCGGCACTGACCTGTACTTCTGCTCGATCTGCTCGTCCTGCGTCTGCTCGAGGCTGGGCTGGGGCGGCACTGACCTGTACTTCTGCTCGATCTGCTCGTCCTGCGCCTGCTTGAGGCTGGACTAGGGCGGCACTGACCTGTACTTCTGCTCGATCTGCTCGTCCTGCTCGAGGCTGGGCTGGGGCGGCACTGACCTGTACTTCTGCTCGATCTGCTCGTCCTGCGTCTCGTCCTGCTCGAGGCTGGGCTGGGGCGACACTGACCTGTACTTCTGCTCGATCTGCTCGTCCTGCGTTGTGGGGGGCGTTTTGCTCGTCCTGCTCGAGGCTGGGCTGGGGCGGCACTGACCTGTACTTCTGCTCGATCTGCTCGTCCTGCTCGAGGCTGGGCTGGGGCGGCACTGACCTGTACTTCTGCTCGATCTGCTCGTCCTGCTCGAGGCTGGGCTGGGGCGGCACTGACCTGTACTTCTGCTCGATCTGCTCGTCCTGCGTCTCGTCCTGCTCGAGGCTGGGCTCGAGTGTGGGTGCCGTGCGGCGGCGCGACAGGGCCGTGCCGCTGCGGCCTGGCTCCGGCTGCAGGGACAGCCGACGCCGTTCCGGTCGGGGCCTCATACCGAGCAGCGGGGGGCCGCACAGGCTACAGCTCGTCATCCGCCAGCGGCCTCTCAGCGGCACCTGCGGTCAGGTCAGGTCAGGCCAGGTCAGGGCCGCACAGGCTACAGCTCGTCATCCGCCAGTGGCCTCTCAGCGACACCTGCGGTCAGGTCAGGTCAGGTCAGGTCAGGTCAGGGCCGCACAGGCTACAGCTCGTCATCCGCCAGCGGCCTCTCAGCGGCACCTGCGGTCAGGTCAGGTCAGGCCAGGTCAGGGCCGCACAGGCTACAGCTCGTCATCCGCCAGTGGCCTCTCAGCGACACCTGCGGTCAGGTCAGGTCAGGTCAGGTCAGGGCCGCACAGGCTACAGCTCGTCATCCGCCAGTGGCCTCTCAGCGGCAAGGAGACCAGGTCAGGTCAGATCAGGTCAGTCAGCTCAGGCCAATCAGATCAGGTCAGGTCAGGTCAGGTCAGGTCAGGTCAGGAACACACAGACTACAGCTCGTCTTCTGCCAGCGGCCTCTCAGCGACACCTGAGGCGCGCACACAATAATTCGTCATGCCCATACATTCGTCCCAGATGTTGAATAGTTTGGTAGCATCGCAGAGTGGGCACCGTGTGAAGCTACCCGGATCGGTCCGCTCACAGGCGGCTTGCTCCTGTCGAGGGCTGCCATTGCTTCATCATGACCATCTCACACCCGCGGCACTAGCACTGACGCATCAGAAGATCATGGCACTGGGCACCTCAGCCTCAAACACACTCCGAAGTGTTGCAATTAAATTTGAATGTGCTCACACGCATCAGCTTTGACCAACGGCAAGTACGAACGTATGGAATATTCCGTGAAAACTCAACAAGTCACTTTCAAATTGACATGCATGCACATTCTACACCTCTCTGCAGGCATGATGATCAAGACCCGCGCGTCGCGCAATTCTTGGTCATCTTCTGCCTCACAGCCATTGCATTAACCCTGCCGGGCTGACCGGCAAATCCGCGTTCGCTGGGAGAGGCCAGGCTGACCGGCAAATCGTCTTGCAATTTCCGCCCCATCACTAATTTCCTACATACGTAAGTGGAATTAAGTGGGAAACATTGCTAGAAAGACCTGATAATAAAGAAACCTAAACATACCGTGCATTTACATAGTATTTCTGGACGTGATCTGCTGTCCTTTTAACAGAAACTTTCAAGCAAAAACATGCCACCATCTGTGTGTGCATTACTTGGACGTAAATTCACAGAAAAGGTCAAACCAGACCATGTCAGATTAGATCACACGAGGTCAGATCATCTCATGGCATTGGCTGGCCAACCGATGCCATGCCGCACGACTTTGACCATGCTGAAATTCAACTCGGATACGGCTTCATGAAGAACACCAACTTTCTGTATCAGCTGGTATTGTGTAGACCATAAGTGATACGCGATCTGGCTTGACATAATTGACCTTCAACGCATATTCCAAGCCGAATTTTTGTTCTGCGTTTTTCTCGCCTTCTGCATGCTGCATTAGCCCGAAGTTTAATTTTCCACACTCAATACGGCAGCCAGCGCGGAAATTGGCCCGACGGGACGTTGGAAACCTTGAGATTTGTTCAAGTTTCGAGCTGGCTGGTTTGCTCCACCTGATGAGATAACCTGCCTGAGTTAGTTTGGCGCTGATGTATTGCATCTGCTCCGAATGGTGACACATCGAAGATAACGGAATACTTATCTCATCATCCCGTCCCAGGTTCATGCGCTTTGACCCTTGATGACATTTGCGAGATATGAAAAGTAGATGTAAAGATGATATTGAACATTTCGTGTCCCTGCGTCTACACATTCGGACGGCTAGGAATATCTGAGGAGAGGCTACGAGAACAACTCACCGCATACCCTGGCACATCGAGGGTTAAAATTGCAGGGAAAGTGGTCTCGTGGTTACGGAGCTTCATGATGTACATTTAATAAATTATATATATATATATATATATATATAATAATATATATATATATATATATATATATATATATATATATATATATATATATATATATATATATATATGTGTGTGTGTGTGTGTGTGTGTGTGTGTGTGTGTGTGTGTGTGTGTGTGTGTGTGTGTGTGTGTGTGTGTGTGTGTGTGTGTGTGTGTGTGTGTGTGTGTGTGTGTGTGTGTGTGTGTGTGTGTGTGTGTGTGTGTGTGTGTGTGTGTGTGTGTGTGTGTATGCGTGTGTGTGCAGTTACATTAGATATTAATGCATGTGTATCCCTCGGATATAGTTTGAGGTATTTGCACGCATGAATGTCGTCGCACCGACATCACGACCAGCGTGTTCAGTGCCCCGAGACCCCACCAGACGTCTGTACGTCGCGTCCTGCCGACGGCCGGAGCAGCGTCTCCCCAGCGTCTCCAGCGTCTCCCCAGCGTCTCCCCACCGTCTCGCCAGCGTCTCCCCAGCGTCTCCCCAGCGTCTCCCCAGCGTCTCCCCAGCGTCTCCCCAGCGTCTCCCCTGCGTCTCCCCAGCGTCTCCCCAGCGTCTCCCCAGCGTCTCCCCAGCGTCTCCCCAGTGTCTCCCCAGCGTCTCCCCTGCGTCTCCCCAGCGTCTCCCCAGCGTCTCCCTGCGTTTCCCCAGCGTCTCCAGCGTCTCCCCAGCGTCTCCCTGCGTCTCCCCAGCGTCTCCTGCGTCTCCCCAGCGTCTCCCGTCACTGTTGCGGCGCACATAGCTCGTCTGACCCGGATGGATGTATTCAGGGCATCATTATCGCGTGTGGAATGGCATGCAAGGGGCAGGGTTCCCTGAGCTAATGGGTACGAGGAACAGCTAATGGGTAGGACACAAGAGACCGCCCGGAGGAGGCAAATGACAAAGGGTAAAGGCTGTAGAAAGCACACTATTGTGGGATGTTTTTTCAGTGTTGCTCGGGTCGGAAGGTTGCTCCGAAGTCGAGCTTCGCCGCGGTCGGAGAGATATCGGTTGCATTGTCGCCGTTAGCAGCTTCAGCGACAGATAATGATGTGGTCGTACGTCAGCTGCGTGGTCGTATGTCACATGTCATGTCGGGGTCATATGTCGTCTGTCACTGTCGTGGTCGTATGTCACCTGTCACTGTTGTGGTCATATGTCACATGTCACTTTCGGGGTCATATGTTGCCTGATATGTCGTGGCTATATGTCATCTGTCACTGTCGTGGTCGTATGTCACATGTCACTGTCGGGGTCATATGTCACCTGCCATGTCGTGGTCATATGTCACCCGTCATGTTGTGGTCGTATGTCATCTGTCATGTCGTGGTCATATGTCACCTGTCATGTCGTTGTCATGTCACCTGTTATGTTGTGGTCATATGGCACCTGTCATGTCGTAGCTATATGTCATCTGTCATGTCGTGGTCATATGACATCTGATATGTCGTGGCTATGTCATCTGTCACTGTCGTGGTCGTATGTCACATATCACTGTACGGGTCATATGTCACCTGTCATGTCGTGCTCGTATGTCACTTCTCATGTCGTGGTAATATGTCACCTGTCGTGTCGTGGTCATATTTCACCTGTCATATCGTGGTCATATGTCACCTGTCATGCCGTGGTCATATGTCACCTGTCATGTCGTGGTCATATGGCACTTGATATGTGGCGGTCATATGTCATATGTCACTGTCGTGGTCATATGTCACCTATCATGTTGTGGTCGTATGGTACCTGGCATGTCGTGGCCATATGTCACCTGCCGTATTGTGGTCGTGTGTCACCTGTCATGTCGTGGTCATATGTCACATGTCATGTCGTGGTTATATGTCACCTGTCATGTCGTAGTCATATGTCACCTGTCATGTTGTGGTCATATGTCACCTGTCATGTCGTGCTAATATGTCACCTGTCATGTTGTGGTCATATGCCACCTGTCACTGCCGTGGTCGTATGCTACCTGTCATGTCGTGGCTGTCACTGGTGTGGTCGAATGTCTACTTACGCTCTTGTGTTCATATGTCAGCTGCCGTGGTCATATGTCGGCTGTCGTGTTCGTATGTCGGCTCCCGTGGTCGTATGTCAGCTGACGCCGTCGTGGTCAAATGCCAACTGTCGCTGGCATGAGTTGCAGACAGGCCGGGTCCCACAGAGGCAAAGACGGCACACAGTCGTTAGCGGGAGGAAACAACAATGGCACACAGCGGCCGACACAGGGCAGGGCTCTGTCGCGTGAAAAATGGCGGGTAGACGCGCAGCAGGCGCTCGTTTCGGACAACAGCAGACAGCGTGCAAGCGATGACGCAAGGTTCACCGTTGTGTATTCTTGCCGTGGAAATGCAGTGGCTGCATTGCGTGTGAAGCATGTGCCGGGGCCCACAACTCCGACGGGCCTGAGTTGGTATACTGTACCGCAGTACACTATTTTAGAGCTACTCTGATACTGCAGTGACGTGGCGCCTACGTCACCTCTCGACACGCGCTAACGATGCAGCTACCACCAACTGACATCTAGCGGGCAGTCTGACCAAGTTCGACCCCTTTCGACTCCGACCCGACCCGACCCGACCCGACCCGACCCGACCCGACCCGACCCGACCCGACCCGACCCGACCCGACCCGACCCAACTCGACCCGACCCAACTCGACCCGACCCGACCCGACCCGACCCGACCCGACCCGACCCGACCCGACCCGACCCGACCCGACCCGACCCGACCCGACCCGACCCGACCCGACCCGACCCGACCCGACCCGACCCGACCCGACCCGACCCGACCCGACCCGACCCGACCCGACCCGACCCGATCCGACCCGACCCGCCGTTCGAGAGGAGCACCAACCGCAGTGTCAGCATGTCTCGAGACTGTTACGCAGTCTCTGGAACACCAATAGCAGTGTCGGTATCATAAGACACCAGCCGAAGTGATCGACGGCAACTGTGTACCCGGCCCGCCCCGCGCCCATCCACAGCCATCCTTCTCCACTCGCTACTCTCTCCATGCCGCACGTCGCGTAATCTCGATAAGGCACCAGCTGGCCACACAGACCTTGATCCAACAGCCAGGTCATCACCAAGCGACCGTTTGCGCCGCTCAGAGTCCCTAATCGAAACATGTCAAACGTAGACAAGCTGGCACACTGCACACCCTCTAATGAACGCACAGTCGCCGACCGATCTGGGGGAAGGGGACGAACCCTGAATCCCCACACCCGTATATCTGACATTGGCCATCTGAACATGGAACCCAATCATGCTCATTTCCATTAATCGGGCGAGTCGCCCATTGAAACGTGAATGCTAGTGGAGACCCCGTGTTGATGCCGACAGATATGATATTATATATTTTTGTTCATTACTTGTGTTATGTTATGTATATTTGCGTTATGTTATTATTTTTGTTTTCTCAATTGTTATGAGATTATGAATATTCCTGTTAGATTATCTGTCCTTGCGCACTGTTGGCCTTCCGAGGGCCGAGAACTTCGGTACAGACAGAAGTGCTGACGGGGCACACACAGCACTGGGCACGGTTGTGCACAAGTAGCGGACTACCTTGTGTGCGGTGCCGATTCGTGTTCTGGTTGTTGTTTTGCTCTGCTGCGGCGCGGTCCGCAGGTGGCCGGGAACTGATTGGCGAGGCGCACCTGTTGCACAGGCTGCTCGTGTTCAGCTCGACGCGCTGCTTAGCGGCCTGACGTTGCGCCGCGCCGCCGTACCGTCTCCACAAGTGGAAGACACGCTCTTCGCATTCGACGCTATCGATTGTGTGGCGGACGTCCACTGCGGAAGGCGAAGCGAAAGCGCCCCACCACGGCCCAGTGGTTAGGTTGGCTCCGACTCACGTTCGGCGGCGGAAGCCAGTCCGCGTTCCGCGCAGGAAACGGACGGATTCCGATCGCGACCGTTCGGGAATGGCACGGAAAAGCGCTCGCGCAGTGTGGCTGTGGGCCCGGTTTTCGTTTGTTTGCTCGTTCATTGGGTGGTTAACGGCGCACTTTCTGCACATTCACGGCTAATGACGACGCCCACACCGCGGGATTGAGATATGTCTCGAGCAGTGCGAGTGTCGAACCGAGGACCTCTGACACCCATAGCTCAGCACCTTAACCACTCGACCACCCACGCCCCTCCGGTTTTCGCGAGAAGCAAGCTATAGAATTGCTTTCGATTGTCTCCAATTAGCATAATCAATATTGCGTAACAAACGACAAACACAGCCGGTGTGGGCAAATCTGGTGACGAAGTACGCCCACCGCCAGCTGTGTCGGCTCCATAGAGCGGCACGCAGCTGCCATTTGGCACAGACGCAAGTATGTGCCAAATGGCGTAATCGAGTTTTGAACAAGTCTCTGCACGTGCAGTTTGTAATGCAGCTTCTCCTACCCAAAGAAATAGCCATATCCAGATATTGAAGCAACGTGGCCTATGCCGTGGTGCGATTAATAGTTTCACCCTAGGGCTCTTTCAGGCCTCAATCCGCAGAGGTGTCGGCAGATTTCGCCCATCCGCCTTACAAGCCCCCCCCTCCCCATCGAGGTCAGGTGGCAAAGAAAAATGGATGAAGCCATTTGGGACTAGATTCGTATTTCTCACCGATTGATATTGCTCAAAGTTGGGCGTGTATCATCATTAATGAGTCAAAACAGTACCTGATGTCACCGCATGTGTGTGCAAGGCTGCCAATGGCGTAGCCAGGAACCAAAGCTGGCGGTGAGAATCATTTATTACTTAGTGTTGGTTCTCATTTGCAAGCAGTGTCATAATTACACATTAATTTGTCATTCTTGCATAGCATTAATTTCCCACCTTAATTCCCAAAGTTTTTGTTTAAAAAAAGTTGCCAGGGAATAATACGACGGACGATCTTGAGAGGTTTAAGTCGGATGAAAACTATAATCATCGGTCATTGGAAAAGTTTCATGGCACCACCACTGCGCGAAATCTATTATAATCAGGGATGCGGAGCCGGAGCCGGAGCCGGAGCCGGAGCCGCCGGAGCCAGAACATTCTTCCCGGAGCCGGAGCCGGAGCCGCCGGGACATTTTACTCGGAGCCGGAGTCGGAGCCGGAGCCGTCAAAAGCGGGGCGGCTCAAGTTTGGGATGTACGGAGCCGGAGCCGGAGCCGAAGCCGCCGGAGCCGGTACATTTTTCCCGGAGCCTGAGCCGGAGCCGGGATACTTCCCCGGAGCCGGAGTCGGAGCCGGAGCCGTCCAAAATTTTCCCGGCTCCGCATCCCTGATTATAATCGCTTGTCCTCAATTCACTCATCCCACTATATGATGAGCCATTGATAGTACTCGTTCACTTGCTGTGCCCTATTGCTTGTAGTGGCATGAATAGAGTGTGTCCCGAATACCTCTGGTCGCCTGGATCGGCCGTTGAGAAAAGCTGCCGGCTCCGCCAGTGCTTGTCATGCACTGTTACCATGTGTGCCGAATTCGCCAGACCCTCTCCCAAATTTCCCGAAGCAAGGAAAACTATATCGATTTGAGAAAACCGGGCACACGCTACCCATTTTGTCTTCCGTCTGGATCCACTCCTAACATGATCATTCTTAAAATATCCTAAGTAAGCAAGATAAGATGAGCAGTTTAATTTTAAATCACAGTTACTTGAAGAGCAAACAATGCAAATATCCCGATGCATGTAGTGTTCCCAAGTTTCTACGAACATGTATCGAAAGTGACTCAATTGTCGCTCATGGAGCAGCCTGCGATATAGTTACGAAATTAAAATTTTGGCACGCAATGTAAAAAATAAAGTTCGGAAGAGTCACCAAATGCCAAATTCCTAGAACAAAGGGATAGGGGACGGCAGACAAAAACACATGGGGATTTCACCCCCTATCTGAATTGTGTTAAACGGGCTAAATGTAACTGCAGTTTTATCAGACCGCGCCCCCTGCCAGGGAACTTGGCAGTACCGCACGATGGGGAGTGCTGACCTTCACCCGTGCAGCTGCTCCCTGGTCAAAGGAACCATGTAGGAAAGCGACGTCAGCATCATGCAATTATGACTGCATTAAGATGGGAAAGAGGACTGGAGTCAGTTAAATTAATTCGAGATCCATTTCCATAGGAAACGTCACTCCAATGTCACAGGAAGTCTATCAAACATTTTTAGATGGCGGTCACGGGTAAAATTGTTGGAAAATGTGCATATGCATGCGAGCGTCCGTGCGTGCGTGTGCGTGCGCGTGTGCGTGCGCGTGTGCGTGCCGAGCTTCCGGGCACGCGCTGCCGAAATGCGTCAGCCTGCTGCGCCCCAAATTCCAATCGTCAATGGGGCATCTGTGGACCATCGAGTTTCCGCGGCTTTTATGATACGCATGGTTAGGTCAGGCTGAGTCAGGTTTGTTCAAGTCAATTAAGATCAGCCCAGACCAGGTCAGATTAGGTCAGATGGGACTAGGCTAGATTAAGCCCGGCGTGTTTAGGCTTTGATCGGTTCCACTAGGTTAGGTTAGGCTAGGTTAGAATCGGTTAGGTTTGCAAAATATAGGTTGCGCTCGGTTTTGTTCGGTTGGGTTAGGCTTGACTAGGTTAAGTTAGGTTAAACTAGGTTAGGCTACGTTATGCTAGGCAAGGCGCTGCTAGCGATATTGGAGCCGGATCAAGAGCGATAATTAAATCCTTCTCCGATATGAAACACGCCATCAATTAGAGAAATGGCGATGCGGAAAGCTGGCGTAGATCTAGTGCGTATCACTGTTGGGGAAATAAAGCCACACTCCGTGATCATACCGAGAGCCGCGGCTTTGCACAGTCGCAGGCCTGCAAAAACGGCTCAGTCGGGCTTCGCTCCATGGTGTGTTTCCTCTAGGTGAAGGCTTACTTGGGCTCCGCTGCGCATGCTTTACGTTAGGCCGTGTGCCGGAAATATTTCCCTCGGCTAATGCTCTCCGACAATGTATATTATCCCGCGTTCGCGTCCTGCTAAGCTACCAAGTCTGCTGGTGAAAAACACACCGCACCAACCCTTTCAGTTATTGTTGCTAAATTCGAAGTAATCATCAAGGACAGCAATGTTGTTGGTCCGGTTTCAGTGTAGAAACCAATGGTAGGCATTACCCTTTAAAAGGGAATGGAAATTACGCAGCGTATGTCAACACAGTCCACTGTTGCATAAACACAGTCCTCAGCTCGATATTGCACGGCCGTGCCTGTGGTCGGGATGGGTGGAGGGGTCCCCCAGTGTCCCGCCTCAATGGTGTGTCAACCTAATAATGGAACATTCTGCATCTAGATCGCTGGCTGAACTATTATTGTGGAGAAGAAGATGCCATCAAATGGTGTAATGCCGTTCCTCAAGCTCATCAACATCAGGTCGTATTTAATGCATGCCAACGGTGGGATGGCAAAACACAGACACTGTTCGAAAGCACTTCCGCTCTCAAAATCGCGCAAGACATAAACCTCTCTAAATGTGATTTCGCAGGTGATGCTGGCGCGTAGTTAGTGGAATTGCCACGCTATTCGAGCTTGTAAGTGCAGCGGTGATCATAACAAACAAATTGCATGGTTCATAAGTCAAGATTAATCCGACGTCTGCTGGGAGTGTGCGGCGTGTGACTCCCAAGCGGATTTTCGCGATAAAGGAAAAACGGCGTGGGCTAGCGCGATAAGACTTCGCGAATCCCTCCCCATATCAATTATCCTTGCTGCGCAAATATATGTAGATCAGATTGCCAAAGGTCAGTGACGTATGTGAAGTTTTCTAAGGTCACTTCCAGTCGTATTTTACGGCTTTGGCAGGCTGCCCTGGATTAGCCAATGGAGATATAAACATAATATATTCATCGGTTGCATTGCTGAAAAATATCGCAAAGATTATCGGTAAGCTGCTTTTTTAAGGACGTCGTTTTGCAGTGACGCCAAAATAGGATCAAAACCGGAAATTCTGGCCGAACTATGCAATTTTTGGATAAATTTAGTTGGCTCTGAACATCACTTCTGAGCATTCCCTACCATTGGATGTCATATATGTGGCGAAATTTAATGATTCGAAAATTGGGAATTTTTGTTCATGAAATGTTGATCATCTTATGAACAACATTTATACATGACCAAGTGTTCATATATCAATTTTGGCAGAATTATTGATGTGTGAACACAAAGAATGTGTATTGTGTCAATAAGAGGAAGATTAAATGCTGACTTAAATGATCCATGATTTAAGTATAGACTGATCCTGTGGTGAGAAAAAACCCCAACTGCTAAAGATGGACGTGTACGACACGCCTAAGCTTGATTAGGAGGATCTCGCTATCTATTTTTATCGTATTTTTTCGAATTCGGGAGCTAGGCCGAAAAGGCCGACGCATATATCTCTAGCCCGTTATACCATAGACCAAAGGGGGACAATTCGCCGGTACACAGGATCTCGTTTCGTTGAGATCTTCCGACCATCGCCACTTTTTTAATCGGTTGGTGGCTTTTCGAGTTGAAATGGCGCCAGCCGCCGCACTCCCAATCAATACATGTCAGAAGCAGACGCAAACAAACGCCTCGTTATGACTACTTTGTAATGGAAAACTCAAATGCCTTCAGCCGCCTTCAGCCGCCTTCAGCCGCTTAAGTTCCTCGGGCGTCAATAGCGCTCCTGCTGCTTCTTGAAACGAACATTAGTCTTAAAAAGACAGCTTCAAGTACAAAGTGCTGTTCGGGCTATGGAAAATGCAGCAAGCCAGACAAATTGTTTCCAGTTGTAAGCAGTTCGTGCACAGCATAAGAAGTCGGTCCCCTCACTCTATTTCGTTAGCAGAGGCGCAGCCGACGGGTGAGCCGTTGCCCCCCTCCCCCCAGACGTGCCGGGTCCCGGGCCGGGTAGCGGCACGATAAGTACAGACGAGACGTGCCGGGTAGTGGCACGATAAGTACAGAGAGACGTGCCGGGTAGTGGCACGATAAGTACAGACGGACGTGCCGGGTAGCGGCACGATAAGTACAGACGGACGTGCCGGGTAGTGGCACGATAAGTACAGACGGACTGCCGGGTAGCGGCACGATTGGGGAGACGGACTGCCGGGTAGCGGCACGATAAGTACAGACGGACCTGCCGGGTAGTGGCACGATAAGTACAGACGGACCTGCCGGGTAGCGGCACGATAAGTACAGACGAGACTGCCGGGTAGTGGCACGATAAGTACAGACAGACGTGCCGGGTAGCGGCACGATAAGTACAGACGGACGTGCCGGGTAGCGGCACGATAAGTAGGAGACGTGCCGGGTAGCGGCACGATAAGTACAGGGGACTGCCGGGCAGTGGCACGATAAGTACAGACGGACCTGCCGGGTAGCGGCACGATAAGTACAGGGAGACGTGCCGGGTAGCGGCACGATAAGTACAGACGGACCTGCCGGGTAGCGGCACGATAAGTACAGACGGACGTGCCGGGTAGCGGCACGATAAGTACAGACGGACCTGCCGGGTAGCGGCACGATAAGTACAGACGGACGTGCCGGGTAGCGGCACGATAAGTACAGACGGACGTGCCGGGTAGCGGCACGATAAGTACAGACGGACCTGCCGGGTAGCGGCACGATAAGTACAGACGGACCTGCCGGGTAGCGGCACGATAAGTACAGACGGACCTGCCGGGTAGCGGCACGATAAGTACAGACGGACCTGCCGGGTGTGCCGGGTAGCGGCACGATAAGTACAGACGGACCTGCCGGGTAGCGGCACGATAAGTACAGACGGACCTGCCGGGTAGCGGCACGATAAGTACAGACGGACCTGCCGGGTAGCGGCACGATAAGTACAGACGGACCTGCCGGGTACCGGCACGATAAGTACAGACGGACCTGCCGGGTAGCGGCACGATAAGTACAGACGGACGTGCCGGCCTTCAGCCGCGGTGTTTTTGCAGTTGTTTATAGACGAAGCAGCAGCGCACACGCCGCGGCCCCACCGGAGTATTCCAGAACGGCGGGGGAAGAATGCGAGGCAGTGTGTAACATGCTTCCTACATCTCGCGCCGCTTCAAGTGAGACAAACAACACCATCATTTGTCGGCGGAAAATTAACTTCAGAAAAAGGCGCGAGGTTCGCCGACGACGGCACCATATCGCGGCCGGGTCTGTCCACCCCGCACCTGGTCTGTCCACCCGCTTCTGCGCTGTCCACCCCGCATTTGGTCTGTCCACCCCGGATCTGCGCTGTCCACCCCGCATCTGGTCTGTCCACCCCGCATCTGCGCTGTCCACCCCGCATCTGATCTGTCCACCCGCATCTGGTCTGCTCACCCCGCATCTGGTCTTTCCACCCCGCATTTGGTCTGTCCACCCGCTTCTGCGCTGTCCACCCCGCATTTGGTCTGTCCACCTGCATCTGATCTGTCCACCCCGCATCTGATCTGTCCACCCGCATCTGGTCTGCTCACCCCGCATCTGGTCTGTCCACCCCACATCTGGTCCGTCCACCCTGTAGCTGCTCGGTCCACCCCGCACCAGGCCTGTCCACCCTGTGTCAGGTCTTCCGTGCCGTGATCCCACAGATCGGCCGGGCGCCAGCGCCGCTCACAAAGACAACACTCCGCCGCACGCCAGGGCGACGGCATGGAAATTCACCGCCGCCCCGAAAGCGTGTCACAGGGTAACAAAGTTAGCTTCTGACGGCGGATTTAGCGTCAAATTGGCCGGCCGAAGCGTGGCTGCATGTGTTTGAGTCCGGCGGCGGCCGGTCGCCGCCGCGCCGCGCCTGGCACGGCGCGATGAGCTGCCGAGCCGGCGCCAATGTGCCGACGGCAGGTCATCGGCGCCGTCGTGACTTCTGCGGCGCGTGGCGGGTCATGTGTGGTACGGCCGCCGCCGGCGTGGGAGGCGCGAGAACCAGCGGCGCCACGGGTATCGCAGCAGAGTTGTCCGGAGGAGCGGGGACTGCCACGCCCCTCTGGACTGGAGAGGCACGGTGAGTTTTGGTCGGCCGGTTGGGCTAGTTATTCGCCTAAATGGTGGTTGGTTGGTTATTGGTTTTACGACACGTCGACCGTTGAGTCATGCAGCGTCGCCAATCTCTCACGCCGATTGGTTGCGGGCGAAGAGTAGCGACAGGTGGGGCTCGAATCCACAATCTTTCGACTGTAAGTCGCCTAACTAACCTCGGACGTTCGTTCGAAGCCAAGTCCAGCTACCACGAGATAAGTGAACGGCGAGCGGCAATTTCGAGCCGAGCATCTCTGCTGAAGAGCCGGGTATCTGCGGCCCGGACACGACGTCGCACCAGACTATCACTCAAGCCACGGCCGCCTGCAGCTCCCACCTGCGGCAGAGCTTCTCTACAATGGCCGCGGAAGGGCGGCTCGCCGTGATCTCCCGGGAATCCGACCCGGATCCGGCCACTCGTCACGGCCCCGGAGTCTCGACACGCCTCCGAACACCTGCCGCGGTTCCACGGAACAGGACGCCGCGTCGGCGCCGGAAGCGTGTCACTGTTCCGAAAACTTGCGACGGCTTCCGGGTGGGAAGCTCGCCGCGACTCCGGTAGAGGTGGTTGGTTAGTCGGTTGGCTGTTGGTTTCACGACACGTCGACCGTTGAGTCATGCAGCGTCGCCAATCTCTCACGCCGATTCGTCTCGGGCGAAGAGTAGCGACAGGTGAGACTTGAACCCGCAGCCTTTCGATTGTGAGGCGAGCACCTCACCCCTAGACTACCCGTCCCCTCCTGTGGAGGGGGGGGGGGCGTGGCCGGGTTGTGCGGACAACTCCCACAGGCTGCCAGACTCGCCGCAGGTCCCCGGCCGGCCGAAATAAACCAAATGCAGATGTGCGGACCGTCAGTCGGCGACGGATGCCCGGCACCAGTGGGAAATCTACCGAATCCAGCTGAAAGCATCGCTGCAATTGCAATGCTCTTTTCTGGTGCAAGCCAAATAGACGAAATCCACGCCATTTTTATAGGTCTGTGGCCCTGGTCATGGTGAGATGTTTTTATGTTTGTTTTATTAAAGCCTGGAGGTTTGTCATGTGTAAGTGTAAGAGTAAAGCTCAGAGAGGTTTGACTACCGATTGTGGTTGTGGAACAGTTTAGAAATGTTTATTGCCCAGACACCTTTCAGCAGCCCTAACGAGTACATGATAGTTCCCATGATCTAACGATATATGCATACCCCCCCCCCACAGACACATATGTATAATATATATATATATATATATATATATATATATATATATATTGCGCTTGCGCTTCAGATCACATTCACGACACTGGCGTTTATTCTCTGCCCGATACTCCCTGGTTCCGTCCGTGGTACTTAACGGAGGTAGCATCCACTTGAGTAGATGTCACCGAAGTTGTTCGCTGTTGTTTGTGTCGAGTGGCGAAGTGAATATGATTGTGAACTTGAGGTGAGATGGGGAGGTGGTTGGATGTCTCGGTATTCTCAGGTTCATTGCCAACTGTTCCGGGACTTGGTGGTGACACCTGATGCTTCTTTGTCTCCATGAGCCACCTCCGGATTGTCCCGGAGCTGGTGGTCGGGATACACTGATTTAAGTGATGGGTTGAAGGAGGACGTTTTTGCTGCACTAAATTGTGTTCTGAAGCGTTGGAGACAACATTTTAAGTGTGTGTTACGCAATGCAATGTGTATCCAAAATTCCGCACGCGATACGTCTCCGCTAGTGTTCACTATTTGTATTGTAGTTTATGAGCGCATCCACTGCAGTGTTCGTGATCTGTATGTTAATGAATGAGGGCCGAGCGATGTTTTATTCAGTTTTATGCAGGCTTGATAAAGATCTGTGATCGAATACATGCGCTTGCTAAGTCTTTTTAGCCAATATTTCCCATTCATTATACTGGAGGAATTAGGTCAACGTGCTTGGATTTCGCTTGCATTAGACCGTCCTGTGCGAGGAGGATGCTCCGATATTGACTTATGAAAACGTCAAGTTGATTCTACACCGATATTTAGAATATGTTCGCGTGTATCACAACAACTGGAAATATTTAGTGCATTCTGGCATAGCCAAGCCGATGTATCATTATACGACCATTCTGTTGACATGTAGCTTGATATACAGTCTCCTGGATGAAGGGAAATATGTGAAACCCTTACGCGCAAACAAGATTCAGGCTGAGCTGGTCGCGTCAGTTAGAATGGCTGGCTCACTCGCCTCGCTCGCTCATTCACTCAGTCTGAGAATGGTTCTGGCTTTTCCTTCTCTATGTCATTTGATGGTGGGGCATGCTTTCGGCGTATGACGCTTTGATGAGACCTTTACTTTTAACTGAACATGTTTGCAGCGGTGATCGTTATCTCTGCAGTACTTGCAGCGGTGATCGTTATCTCTGCAGTACTTGCAGCGGTGATCGTTATCTCTGCAGTACTTGCAGCGGCGATCGTTATCTCTACAGTACTTGCAGCGGTGATCGTTATCTCTACAGTACTTGTAGCGGTGATCGTTATCTCTACAGTACTGTAGCGGTGATCGTTATCTAAGTACTTTAGCGGTGATCGTTATTTCTACAGTACTTGTGCTATCTTATCTTAGTACTTGCAGCGGTGATCGTTATCTCTACAGTACTTGTAGCGGTGATCGTTATCTCTACAGTACTTGCAGCGGTGATCGTTATCTCTACAGTACTTGCAGCGGTGATCGTTATCTCTGCAGTACTTGCAGCGGTGATCGTTATCTCTGCAGTACTTGCAGCGGCGATCGTTATCTCTACAGTACTTGCAGCGGTGATCGTTATCTCTGCAGTACTTGCAGCGGCGATCGTTATCTCTGCAGTACTTGCAGCGGCGATCGTTATCTCTGCAGTAATTGCAGCGGCGATCGTTATCTCTACAGTACTTGCAGCGGCGATCGCTATCTCTACAGTACTTGTAGCGGCGATCGCTATCTCTACAGTACTTGTAGCGGTGATCGTTATCTCTACAGTACTTGCAGCGGTGATCGTTATCTCTGCAGTACTTGCAGCGGTGATCGTTATCTCTGCAGTAATTGCAGCGGCGATCGTTATCTCTACAGTACTTGCAGCGGCGATCGTTATCTCTACAGTACTTGCAGCGGTGATCGTTATCTCTGCAGTACTTGCAGCGGCGATCGTTATCTCTACAGTACTTGCAGCGGTGATCGTTATCTCTGCAGTACTTGCAGCGGCGATCGTTATCTCTGCAGTACTTGCAGCGGTGATCGTTATCTCTGCAGTACTTGCAGCGGCGATCGTTATCTCTACAGTACTTGCAGCGGCGATCGTTATCTCTAAGTACTTGTAGCGGCGATCGCTATCTCTACAGTACTTGTAGCGGTGATCGTTATCTCTACAGTACTTGCAGCGATGATCGTTATCTCTACAGTACTTGCAGCGGTGATCGTTATTTCTGCAGTACTTGCCGCGGTGATCGTTATTTCTGCAGTACTTGCTTCGGTGATCGTTATCTCTGCAGTACTTGCAGCGGCGATCGTTATGTCTGCAGTACTTGCAGCGGCGATCGCTATCTCTACAGTACTTGTAGCGGCGATCGCTATCTCTACAGTACTTGTAGCGGTGATCGTTATCTCTACAGTACTTGCAGCGGTGATCGTTATCTCTACAGTACTTGCAGCGATGATCGTTATTTCTGCAGTACTTGCCGCGGTGATCGTTATTTCTGCAGTACTTGTAGCGGTGATCGTTATCTCTGCAGTACTTGCAGCGGTGATCGTTATCTCTACAGTAATTGCAGCGGCGATCGTTATCTCTACAGTACTTGCAGCGGGGATCGTTATCTCTACAATACTTGCAGCGGTGATCGTTATCTCTGCAGTACTTGCAGCGGCGATCGTTATCTCTACAGTACTTGCAGCGGTGATCGTTATCTCTACAGTACTTGCGGCGATGATCGCCATCTATACAGTACTTGTAGCGGTGATTATTATCTCTACAGTACTTGCAGCGGTGGTTGCTATCTCTACAGCACTTGCAGCTGTGATCGTCATCTCCACAGTACTTGTAGCGGTGGTCGTTATCTGTACAGTATTTACGACGGTGATTGTTATCTCTGCAGTACTCGCGGCGTTGATCATTGTCTTTACAGTATTTGCGGCGGCGATTGTCACCTCTACAGTATTTGCGGAGGCGATTGTCATCTCTACAGTATTTGCGGAGGCGATTGCCATTTCTGCAGTATTTGCGGAGGCGATTGCTACTTCTGCAGTATTTGCGGCGAGGCACATGACCGTCCAGTGTGTGGGGCGGAGGTGGCCGGGTGATTAAGGTGCGTCGTGAATCACCCAATAAACAAACAAACAAAACCGTCACGTTTGGTGCTTTACTGATAGTCCGTGGATGGTAACTTGGCGTTTGCGATTACGCCCTTCTAAGGTATCACGCCTTAGAGCATTGCAATGTAGCGTCTCGGTTCTCAGGTTCTCACAATGCACTAAGTGAAAACCAACTTCACAAGATGAGTTCAAGGTACTGAAGAGCATTTTAAGTACACTGGAAATTCGAAGAGATTTAATTTCCCGTGTCTCGCTCGTGACATGCCCGATCTCTCAATACATTAGCTATCTCATCGGCTCATATATTCGCCAGCATATAAAAATAACAATGCGACGGTTCCTAGTCTATCGCAGATGTACAAATACTCCGAAACCTTTCTTCTATTAACACAAACTTTATTTTCATTGCTATATTTCTCTTCTTATTGCTACATTCATGCTCGTTTGATACATTTATGTTTTAGTGATATATTACTGTGTTATGTATACATTTGTTTTATTGATACATTTGTTTCATTGATACATTTCTATTTTAATGATACATTTCTGTTTCATTGATGCATTTCTTTTTGCTGATACATTTATTGATGCATGCATACATATAAATACGATTTTACATTACAATAAACATGCGAAAAAACGTTGCGATGCACGGAACACCGGCATGACTGCGGTGTGAAGCGCCCGTGGCTGGATTGTGAAGACTTCCCGCTGGACTATAGAACACTCGCGTGGCTGGGATCTGTAACACACGCGTGGCTGTGATCTGTAACACACGCGTGGCTGGGATCTGTAACACACGCGTGGCTGGGATCTGTAACACACGCGTGGCTGGGATCTGTAACACACGCGTGGCTGGGATCTGTAACACACGCGTGGCTGGGATCTGTAACACACGCGTGGCTGGGATCTGTAACACACGCGTGGCTGGGATCTGTAACACACGCGTGGCTGGGATCTGTAACAACTGTAACACACGCGTGGCTGGGATCTGTAACACACGCGTGGCTGGGATCTGTAACACACGCGTGGCTGGGATCTGTAACACACGCGTGGCTGGGATCTGTAACACACGCGTGGCTGTGATCTGTAACACACACGTGACTGTGATCTGGAACACATGCGTGGCTGTGATCTGCAACACACGCGTGGCTGGGATCTGGAACACACGCGTGGCTGGGATCTGTAACACACGCGTGGCTGGGATCTGTAACACACGCGTGGCTGT
Organism: Imbricaverruca yamaguchii; assembly: GCA_034440575.1. Lineage (NCBI taxonomy): Eukaryota > Metazoa > Arthropoda > Thecostraca > Neoverrucidae > Imbricaverruca > Imbricaverruca yamaguchii. Next base: position 941,070 of record JAOTOL010001448.1, read on the forward strand.
GATCTGTAACACACGCGTGGCTGTGATCACGCGTGGCTGGGATCTGTAACACACGCGTGGCTGTGTAACACACGCGTGGTGCTGTACACACGCGTGGCTGTGATCTGACACAAGTGGTTTAACACGCGTGGCTGGATCTGTAGCACACGCGTGGTTGTAACACACGCGTGGCTGTGATCTGTAACACACGCGTGGCTGTGATCTGCAACACATGCGTGCCGGTAAACACGCGTGGCTGGGATCTGGAACACACGCGTGGCTGTGATCTGTAACACACGCGTGGCTGTGATCTGGAACACACGCGTGGCTGGGATCTGTAACACACGCGTGGCTGTGATCTGTAACACACGCGTGGCTGAACTGTGCAACACACGCATGGCTCCAGTATAAAACACACGTGGTTGGTTGGAATGTGAAAACTCGTGGTTCGACTATGGAACACTTGTGGCAGGACCGTGAAACACACTCGTGGCTGGACCGTGAAACACACTCGTGGCTGGACCGTGAAACACACTCGTGGCTGGACCGTGAAACACACTCGTGGCTGGATCGTGAAACACACTCGTGGCTGGACCGTGAAACACACTCGTGGCTGGATCGTGAAACACACTTGTGGCTGGACCGTGAAACACACTCGTGGCTGGACCGTGAAACACACTCGTGGCTGGACCGTGAAACACACTCGTGGCTGGATCAGCGGGAATGTGTGAACAACGCATTGGTCACAGTTCCATGTCCTTCCCAACGGAACGGGGAACGGAAAGGAACACTGCCCAGCCCTGGCACGCTAGGGAGCTAGATCTACTTAGCCCTGGCACGCTAGGGAGACAGATTTGCCTAGCCCTGGCACCCAGGCAGCTAGAGCTAGGGGCTAGAAGTTCTCTGCAGTCGTCAATTCTGAGCAGACCAATATTGTTGGATGGAAAACCTTGAAGTAGTCTCCTGGCAGACTATCCGCAAAACGCTTGCACCGAAGCTAATGAATGTTTGCCTCTTCTTGATATTCGGTGTGTCTGACGTGCCATATTTGGACATTGTCCAATGTGCCCAACCGCCGAGTACAGCATGCTTAACTCAGTTGGGGAGTAATTGATAAGTTAGTCAGGCCACTACCGCAGTTCTGATGAAACCTAGCTCAGCTGACTCTGCAGTTATGATGACACAGTGCCCCCTGGCAACTCTTCTCTTCACTCTTCTCTTAGGTGCTGGTTTGGTCTGGTCTGGTCCGGCATGGCTTGGTGTGGTCTGGTCCTGGTACCGGTCCTGATACGGTCTGGTCTGGTCTGGTCTGGTCTGGTCAGTCTGGTCTGGTCCTGGTCTGGTCCTGGTCTTGGTCTGGTCTTGTCCTGGCTACCTGGTCCTGGTCCTGGTCCTGGTCTGGTCCTGGTCTGATCTTGGCCTGATCTTGGTCCTGGTACTGGTCCTGTTCCTGGTCCTGCTCCTGGTCCTGGTCTGGTCTTGTCTGGTCTGGTCTGGTCTGGTCTGGTCTGGTCCCGGTACTAGTCTGGTCCTGATCTGATCTCGTCCTGGTGTGGTTCCTGGTTTGGTCCTGGTACTGGTCTTGTCTGGTCTGGTCTGGTTTGGTATAGTCTGACCCTGATCCTTGTCATGGTCTGATATGTTCTGGTCTGGTCTGGTCTGGTCTGGTCTGGTCTGGTCTGGTCTGGTCTGGTCTGGTCTGGTCCTTGTTTTTGTCCCAAGTGTAGCTTGCTTTTATGACAGTTCGGATCACTTTTGGAGAAGTTGAAGGCTTAGACAAGTTAAAATTTTGGACAGGTTGAAGGTTTGGACAGGTTAAAGATTTAGGCAGGTTGAAAGTTTGGACAAGTTGAAGATTTGGACAGGTTGAAGATTTGAACAAGTTGAAGCTTTGGACAGGTTGAAAGTTTGAACAAGTTGAAGATTTGGACAGGTTGAATATTTGGACAGGTTGAAGATTTGGACAGGTTCAGTGTTTGGACCAGTTGAAGGTTTGAACAAGTTGAAGATTTGAGCAGGTTGAAGGTCTGGACAGGTTGAAGGCTGGATTGGCGCCGTATCGAAGACGAGCTTACAGTCTCGCAGTCGCCACCGACAGTGAGACATCGTGGTTTCAGAGTCGCAGTCACACGAGTCACATATCCGCACAGCGCAATACGCACCCTACTTACATGAGACGCGGAGCATCCAAACACGAGACGATTAGGAAGCCTTACGAAAATATTGACCTTGTTGGGCTGCTTGGCGTATCAAAATATCGGACATCTGACATGCGAAACCATCCGGAAACCTCAACAATGTTTTTGAATGTTTTCCAATCGGATCGTGCTGGGACGTGCGCTGCTCAAGTAGACGGGTTAGCTGACGTAGAAGCTGGTGCGTGCGGTGGCAGCCAATCGATCGATGCCAGCGCGATGACGTGGGAGACATGGCCGCAGATGGTGTGGCTTCAATTACCTCACTAGCTCCGGCGTCAGACGTCAGACGGTGTTGGACGTCGGACGTGCGACACGGTCATTTCCGGCGACGACGCCGTCAGGCCCGCGCCTGCCGCACAGCTGTACCGACAGGTGCCACACACAGGTCGGGTGTAACATCTGACACAGGACAGGTGTGGCGCCTGACACAGGAGAGGTGTGGCACCTGACACAGGAGAGGTGTGGCACCTGACACAGGAGAGGTGTGGCACCTGACACAGGAGAGGTGTGGCACCTGACACAGGAGAGGTGTGGCACCTGACACAGGAGAGGTGTGGCGCCTGCCACAGGAGAGGTGTGGCACCTGGCCCAGGAGAGGTGTGGCACCTGACACAGGAGAGGTGTGGCACCTGACCCAGGAGAGGTGTGGCACCTGCCACAGGTCAGATGTGGCACCTGACACAGGAGAGGTGTGGCACCTGACACAGGAGAGGTGTGGCACCTGACACAGGAGAGGTGTGGCACCTGACCCAGGAGAGGTGTGGCACCTGACCCAGGAGAGGTGTGGCACCTGACCCAGGAGAGGTGTGGCACCTGACCCAGGAGAGGTGTGGCACCTGACCCAGGAGAGGTGTGGCACCTGACCCAGGAGAGGTGTGGCACCTGACCCAGGAGAGGTGTGGCACCTGACCCAGGAGAGGTGTGGCACCTGACACAGGAGAGGTGTGGCATCTGACCCAGGAGAGGTGTGGCACCTGCCACAGGTCAGATGTGGCACCTGACACAGGAGAGGTGTGGCACCTGACACAGGAGAGGTGTGGCACCTGACACAGGAGAGGTGTGGCACCTGACACAGGAGAGGTGTGGCACCTGGCCCAGGAGAGGTGTGGCACCTGACCCAGGAGAGGTGTGGCGCCTGACCCAGGAGAGGTGTGGCGCCTGACACAGGAGAGGTGTGGCACCTGACCCAGGAGGGGTGTGGCACCTGACCCAGGAGAGGTGTGGCACCTGACCCAGGAGAGGTGTGGCGCCTGACACAGCAGAGGTGTGGCATCTGACCCAGGAGGGGTGTGGCACCTGACACAGGAGAGGTGTGGCACCTGACACAGGAGAGGTGTGGCACCTGACCCAGGAGAGGTGTGGCATCTGACCCAGGAGGGGTGTGGCACCTGACCCAGGACGGGTGTGGCGCCTGACCCAGGAGAGGTGTGGCATCTGACCCAGGAGGGGTGTGGCACCTGACCCAGGACGGGTGTGGCGCCTGACCCAGGACGGGTGTGGCACCTGACACAGGAGAGGTGTGGCACCTGACACAGGAGAGGTGTGGCACCTGCCACAGGAGACGTGTGGCACCTGACACAGGAGAGGTGTGGCACCTGACACAGGTCAGATGTGGCACCTGACCTGTGTGCGGGCGTGGGCATACTTGGGGGCATACATGCATGGTGTGGGTTACCTGCATACCTGCATTTTTGCGCGGGCATACCTGCATGGTATGCGTTACCTGCATACCTGCATTTTTGCGCGGGCATACCTGCATGGTATGCGTTACCTGCATACCTGCATTTTTGCGTGGGCATACCTGCATGGTATTCATCACGGTTCAGCCTCACATTTCGCTTTCAATTCCGATCCCGCTTGGTTGACGTACCTGCTTGATGAACGTTCTCAGAACGCACATAATTACATTCTGCTTCTGTGTGGTGTGCTTTGTTTGTCCGCCCTATCAGCTGTCAGAGCCTGGGGAGGTCTATTTATTTATAGGCAGCTACGCATCCACAGATCTTGTCCTTGTACATATGTCCCGTTCTCGAAATCCTATCGTTGTCATTAAGCACTAACATCAGTAGTCATTAGTCACAACCATTCATACAGCGCTTTTGTTAGAAATTTTCTCTATTCTTGTTATTCTTGACAATGTGTAGCATTCTCGGTGGCGTTCGTGGCCACAAGCTCTCAGCCTGGTTCGTTGTCTGCTGTGTATTTACGACGCCAGTGTATCGTAAGCCTGGCTAGACCCTTTCTTCTACCTTCCTCCCCCCAATAGCATCTGCCTAGTCCCGACTTCTTATTGTGCTTCTTCTTCTGTCTGTTCACAGCCCGTATTTCATGGCTTCCTTGCTTCCTAACATCAGCTGACCCATGGTGAGCGAAGTGCTGGCAAAAAATAGCGTTCGCTATGTCGGTGGCATGAAATGGCAAGAACCATTTTCTGGCAAATAACTGTAAATCCCGCACCAGACAACGGTGAGCTGAAAGGTCTGGATTCCGGAAAACACCCGGATCCGGAACGACAAACCTGCGAAGGTTTCCTGCACAAGACTGATGCGCCTTTACAGGAAACGTTTTTTTCGGGTCCATGGAATTAATCGGCCTCTACCAGCATCTTGTCGACCATAATCTGAACCAATCCTCACTACGTAAACTTGGCAAGTGAGAAGGAAGCGTCGCGACTTCGATCTCGACGTTCGGTCCGGTGCTGAGGAGCACACCTGGCCACCGGTCCTCGGGTGGTTGGTTATTGAAGTTTAGGGGCGCATCGACTGCATCGGTCATGTGGCGCCCATTTCTCGGGTTATCGGGTGACAGTTTGCAAAAAGCGGAAAACAGATCAACACCGTTCCAATTCTCATGACACGAAGCCGGTATTTTCAGCACGGTCAATGCGTGGTCTGGTAGTCAATGTTCTTCACATTTGTTTGGGTTTGTTTATATATTCATGTTGTTGTTCTTATGTTTATGATGTTGTTTTCATGTTTATATTGTTGTTGATATGCATATGCTGTTGTGTATGTGTATGTTGTTGTTTGTATATGTGTGTTGTTGTTTGTATGTTATGTTGTTGTTTGTATGTGTATGATGCTGTTTATATGTATGTCATGAGCTTTCACAGTCGCCAATGTGTGCCAAAGATTGCCTCATCCCCTACGCCACAGCTCGCACGTTCGGCCATTTCGCTAGGGGAGTCGAGTTCGGAGGTAACCACAGGAGCAGCAAAGTTTTACCACCGGACACTTGACGTGAACCGAATGTCATGACCGCTTTAGAGTTGACAATCAGCCCTGAAATAGCCAAGCCAAATGCACAGGGCGTGCCAAGCTATAGCTCCCAAGTTAATTCCATGAGGTGACAAATCAGACAAAAAGATAGTAGTGGGCAGGCATCTCTGAGCACGATTCGGCGTCCATGAGGTTTCTGGAGACATACTCGAATCAATTATCAAGGATAGAATAGTTAGTTATCTGGAAGGTAGCAGATTGATTCAAGATACTCAACATGGGTTTAGAAAAGGACGATCGTGTCTCACAAACCTCTTGGACTTATTGAACTTCGCCACAGAACAATTTGATCAGGGAAATCAGGTTGATGTAGCATATCTTGACTCTAGTAAGGCCTTTGACAAGGTACCCCATAAACGGTTAATGATACAGCTTCAGTCCCATGGTATTGCAGGTAGCATCTTAAAATGGATAGAGTTGTGGCTTTCAGATAGACAGCAAAGAATGATGCTAAATGGTACAAAGTCATCATGGCAAAATGTTCTTAGTGGAGTCCCCCAGGGGTCAGTACTGGGGCCACTACTGTTCATGATATTTGTAAATAACATTGAAAGTGGCCTAAGCAGTAAAGTTTTGAAATTTGCGGATGATTTGAAGGTCTTTAGGGCAATAACAGGTCAAGATGAGCATATCCCGCTGCAAAAAGACGGATCCAAATCATTTGTTCACGATCTCCTCCAGCATCCCCAAAAAGCAATCACCAGCTGAGGCGCCATCAGCTGCCTGCCAGTCATGCCACTGCCACGGCAGCGGTTATGTCCGCACATGCCGGCATTCACTGAGACAGGGCGGCGCGTGGCACTCAGCTGCCGACCCGCCGCTCCCACACGAACCCCATTAGAGGTCACGTCGGCTGACTCGATTGACCCCATGGCTGCACACATGCTCAGAAGGGCTCAATTCCGACGACCTCTGCCGTCAAGCTTCCAGAAATCGCAGGTCATCAATTATGGGTGCATTATGGGTGCTTAGATGGCCGCAATATGTGCAGACAGAAGCTCATTGGGAAGCGGACCAGCGTTCGAGTTCGTTCCGTTCCAAAAACTGCCGGTACATCATCAGAATGGAACGGTAACCGGATAGATGTACGCACGCAAATGTACGTATGGCTAATGTACGTAACCGCAAATGTACGTATGGAAAATGTACGTATGCGCAAAAGTACGTATGCGCAAATGTGCGTATGCGCAAATGTACGCAAGCGCAAATGTACGTAAGGCCAAATGTACGTATGCGCAAATGCACATATAGCAATTGTACGTACGCGCACACATATGTAAAAGCAAATGTACGTATGGCATATGAACCTAACCAAATGTGCTTAAACGCAAAGGCACGTCGTACGCCTAAATGTACGCACATTGGCTCATACGTACATTGACTCCTGCATTCTTTTACGTTTAGGTACTGTTGCGCTTAAGTACATTTGAGCATACGTACATTTGCGCTGACGTACATTTGCGCATACGTACATTAGCCATACGTACACCTGCGCTTATGTACAATTGCTTACGTACGTAATGGGATGTGGTCTGACTGTGGGATGTGGTCTGACTATGGGATGTGATCTGACCGTGGGATGTGGTCTGACCGTGGGATGTGATCTGACCGTGGGTGTGATCTGACTATGGGATGTGATCTGACCGTGGGTGTGATCTGACTGTGGGATGTGATCTGACCGTAGGTGTGATCTGACTGTGGGATGTGGTCTGACTGTGGGTGTGGTCTGACTGTGGATGTGGTCTGACTGTGGGTGTGGTCTGATTGTGGGTGTGGTCTGACTGTGTATGTGGTCTGACTGTGGGTGTGGTCTGACTATGGGATGTGGTCTAACTGTGGGTGTGGTCTGACTGTGGGATGTGGTCTGACTGTGGGTGTGGTCTGACCGTGGGATGTGGTCTGACTGTGGGTGTGGTCTGACTGTGGGATGTGGTCTGACTGTGGGATGTGGTCTGACTGTGGATGTGGTCTGACTGTGGGTGTGGTCTGACTGTGGGATGTGGTCTGACTGTGGATGTGTTCTGATTATGGGTGTGGTCTGACTGTGGGGTGTGGTCTGATTGTGGGTGTGGTCTGACTGTGGGTGTGATCTGACTGTGGGATGTGGTCTGACTGTGGGTGTGGTCTGACTGTGGGTGTGGTCTGACTGTGGGATTGGGATGTGGTCTGACTGTGGGATGTGGTCTGACTGTGGGATGTGGTCTGACTGTGGGTGTGGTCTGACTGTGGGATGTGGTCTGACTGTGGGATGTGGTCTGACTGTGGGGTGTGGTCTGACTGTGGGGTGTGGTCTGACTGTGGGGTGTGGTCTGTGTGGTCTGACTGTGGGTGTGGTCTGACTGTGGGTGTGGTCTGACTGTGGGATGTGGTCTGACTGTGGGTGTGGTCTGACTGTGGGATGTTGTCTGACTGTGGGATGTGGTCTGACTGTGGGATGTGGTCTGACTGTGGGATGTTGTCTGACTGTGGGATGTGGTCTGGCTGTGGGATGTGGTCTGACTGTGGGATGTGGTCTGACTGTGGGATGTGGTCTGACTGTGGGATGTGGTCTGACTGTGGGATGTGGTCTGACTGTGGGATGTGGTCTGACTGTGTATGTGGTCTGACTGTGGGATGTGGTCTGACTGTGGGATGTGGTCTGACTGTGGGATGTGGTCTGACTGTGGTGTGGTCTGAATGTGGGTGTGGTCTGACTGTGGGCGTGGTCTGATGGTCTGACTGTGGGGTGTGGTCTGACTGTGGGTGTGGTCTGACTGTGGGATGTGGTCTGACTGTGGGTGTGGTCTGACTGTGGGATGTGGTCTGACTGTGTATGTGGTCTGACTGTGGGATGTGGTCTGACTGTGGGATGTGGTCTGACTGTGGGTGTGGTCTGACTGTGGGTGTGGTCTGACTGTGGGGTGTGGTCTGACTGGTCTGACGCCACTCCGCACTCGACTCACTCCACAGTCCGATCGTATTTCCATTCCGATCACATCCCACAGACGGATCACATCCCACAGACGGATCACATCCCACAGACGGATCACATCCCACAGACGGATCACATCCCACAGACGGATCACATCCCACAGACGGATCACATCCCACAGACGGATCACATCCCACAGACGGATCACATCCCACAGACGGATCACATCCCACAGACGGATCACATCCCACAGACGGATCACATCCCACAGACGGATCACATCCCACAGACGGATCACATCCCACAGACGGATCACATCTCCATTTCGATCACGCACCGCAGGCCTGTCCATGTCCTCGCTTTCATTCCGTGCAATAAGAGCCGCGCACGACGCGAACGCACTGGCAAGTGAACACGGTCACGTTAGACGGAGCTGGCCGAAGTGCCTGTTGTGCCAGCGGCGTGTCAATGGTGCCAGTGTCGTATCAGTGGTGACGGTGGTGACGGTGGTGACGGTGGTGACAGTGGTGACAGCGGTGACAGTGGTGACAGTGGTGACAGTGGTGACAGTGGTGACGGTGGTGACAGTGGTGACGGTGGCGACAGTGGTGACAGTGGTGACAGTGGTGACAGTGGTGACAGTGGTGACAGTGGTGACAGTGGTGACAGTGGTGACAGTGGTGACAGTGGTGACGGTGGCGACAGTGGGTGGTGACGGTGGTGACAGTGGTGACGGTGGTGACAGTGGTGACAGTGGTGACAGTGGTGGCAGTGGTGACGGTGGTGACAGTGGTGACAGTGGTGACAGTGGTGACAGTGGTGACAGCGGTGACAGTGGTGGCAGTGGTGACGGTGGTGACAGTGGTGACAGTGGTGACAGTGGTGACAGTGGTGGCAGTGGTGACAGCGGTGACAGTGGTGACAGTGGTGACAGTGGTGACAGTGGTGACAGTGGTGACAGTGGTGGCAGTGGTGACAGTGGTGACAGCGGTGACAGCGGTGACAGTGGTGACAGTGGTGACAGTGGTGACAGTGGTGACAGCGGTGGCAGTGGTGACAGTGGTGACAGTGGTGACAGTGGTGACAGTGGTGACAGTGGTGACAGTGGTGACAGTGGTGACAGTGGTGACAGTGGTGACAGTGGTGACAGTGGTGACGGTGGTGACAGTGGTGACAGTGGTGACAGTGGTGACAGTGGTGACAGTGGTGACAGTGGTGACAGTGGTGACAGTGGTGACAGTGGTGACAGTGGTGACAGTGGTGACAGTGGTGACAGCGGTGACAGTGGTGACAGTGGTGACAGTGGTGACGGTGGTGACAGTGGTGACAGCGGTGACAGTGGTGACAGTGGTCGTGGTGCAGTGGTGACAGTGGTGGCAGTGGTGACGGTGGCGACAGTGGTGACAGTGGTGGCAGTGGTGACGGTGGGTGGTGACAGTGGTGACAGTGGTGACAGTGGTGGCAGGTGGTGACAGTGGTGACAGTGGTGGCAGTGGTGACAGCGGTGACAGTGGTGACGGTGGCGACAGTGGTGACAGTGGTGACAGTGGTGACAGTGGTGACAGTGGTGACAGTGGTGACAGTGGTGACAGTGGTGGCAGTGGTGACAGTGGTGACAGTGGTGACAGTGGTGACAGTGGTGACAGTGGTGACAGTGGTGACGGTGGTGACAGTGGTGACGGTGGTGACAGTGGTGACAGTGGTGACAGTGGTGACAGTGGTGACAGTGGTGACAGTGGTGACAGTGGTGGCAGTGGTGACAGTGGTGACAGTGGTGGCAGTGGTGACAGTGGTGCGGTGACAGTGGTGGCAGTGGTGACAGTGGTGACAGTGGTGACAGTGGTGGCAGTGGTGACAGTGGTGGCAGTGGTGACGGTGGTGACAGTGGTGACAGTGGTGACAGTGGTGACAGTGGTGACAGTGGTGGCAGTGGTGACGGTGGTCACAGTGGTGGCAGTAGTGACAGTGGTGGCAGTGGTGACGGTGGTAGCAGTGGTGGCAGTGGTGACGGTGGCGACAGTGGTGACAGTGGTGACAGTGGTGGCAGTGGTGACAGTGGTGACAGTGGTGGCAGTGGTGACGGTGGTGACAGTGGTGGCAGTGGTGACGGTGGCGACAGTGGTGACAGTGGTAACAGTGGTGGCAGTGGTGACGGTGGCGACAGTGGTGACGGTGGCGACAGTGGTGACAGTGGTGACGGTGGCGACAGTGGTGACAGCGGTGACAGTGGTGACAGTGGCGACAGCGGTGACAGTGGTGGCAGTGGTGACGGTGGCGACAGTGGTGACAGTGGTGGCAGTGGTGGCAGTGGTGGCAGTGGTGATAGTGGTGACAGTGGTGGCAGTGGTGATAGTGGTGACAGTGGTGACAGTGGTGACAGTGGTGACAGGGTGCAGTGGTCAGTGGTGACGTGGGTGGCCGACAGTGGTGACGGTGGTGACAGTGGTGGCAGTGGTGGCAGTGGTGACAGTGGTGGCGTGGTAGTGGTGCAGTGGTGACAGTGGTGACAGTGGTGGCAGTGGTGACAGTGGTGACAGTGGTGACAGTGGTGACAGTGGTGACAGTGGTGACAGTGGTGACAGTGGTGACAGTGGTGGCAGTGGTGACGGTGGTGACAGTGGTGGCAGTGGTGACGGTGGTGACAGTGGTGACAGTGGTGACAGTGGTGGCAGTGGTGACAGTGGTGACAGTGGTGACAGTGGTGACAGTGGTGACAGTGGTGACAGTGGTGGCAGTGGTGACAGTGGCGACAGTGGTGACAGTGGTGACAGTGGTGGCAGTGGTGACGGTGGCGACAGTGGTGACAGTGGTGACAGTGGTGGCAGTGGTGACAGTGGCGACAGTGGTGACAGTGGTGACAGTGGTGACAGTGGTGACAGTGGTGGCAGTGGTGACAGTGGTGGCAGTGGTGACAGTGGTGACAGTGGTGACAGTGGTGACAGTGGTGACAGTGGTGACAGTGGTGACAGTGGTGACAGTGGTGACAGTGGTGACAGTGGTGACAGTGGTGACAGTGGTGGCAGTGGTGACGGTGGTCACAGTGGTGGCAGTAGTGACAGTGGTGGCAGTGGTGACAGTGGTGACAGTGGTGACAGTGGTGACAGTGGTGACAGTGGTGACAGTGGTGACGGTGGTGACAGTGGTGACAGTGGTGACAGTGGTGACAGTGGTGACAGTGGTGACAGTGGTGACAGTGGTGGCAGTGGTGACAGTGGTGACAGTGGTGGCAGTGGTGACAGTGGTGACAGTGGTGACAGTGGTGGCAGTGGTGACAGTGGTGACAGTGGTGACAGTGGTGACAGTGGTGACAGTGGTGACAGTGGTGACAGTGGTGACAGTGGTGACAGTGGTGACAGTGGTGGCAGTGGTGACGGTGGTGACAGTGGTGGCAGTGGTGACAGTGGTGACAGTGGTGACAGTGGTGACAGTGGTGGCAGTGGTGACAGTGGTGACGTGGGGTGGTGACAGTGGTGGCAGTGGTGGCGTGGTGCAGTGGTGACAGTGGTGACAGTGGTGGCAGTGGTGACAGTGGTGACAGTGGTGACAGTGGTGACAGTGGTGACAGCGGTGACAGTGGTGACAGTGGTGACAGTGGTGACGGTGGTGACAGTGGTGACAGTGGTGACAGTGGTGGCAGTGGTGACAGTGGTGGCAGTGGTGACAGTGGTGACAGTGGTGGCAGTGGTGACGGTGGCGACAGTGGTGGCAGTGGTGGTGGTGACAGTGGTGGCAGTGGTGACAGCGGTGGAAGTGGTGACAGTGACAGACAGACAGACTTTATTGTGGTCATCCACAATTGACTCGTAGCTATTATGACGTCGCGTCAAATGGATAAAACAACATAGCACAAAAGGTAAAAATCACAGAATACAACTGTGTACAGTGGTGCCAGTTGCGTGACAGTGGTGACAATGCCTTGGCAGTGGTGACTGCCAGCTGATCGTACTGCGCTCCGCGTCATCACCACGTCTGTGATTGCCCCCCCCCACCCCCACGCCCCGCCAGCTGACTCCCAGCCGGCACACAGCTGCGGCGCAGCCGCAGCCCTGCCGTGCCCCCCCTGCGCTGTCTCCCCGTCCGACTCGTGGACCAGAAACACTTGCGCCACACTGCCGCCGCTGCGCCGCTGTACGCCGCACTGCGTCCCCGGGGATACCGGCCGCACTGCGCCACCTTATCTGGCGCCGATAATCTGGCTGGCCGGGCAGGAATGGACGGTCGATCACCGCTGGACGAGAGGTGCGGCTCCAGTCCCTGCGGCTCCAGTGTCGTGTGGCTGCCTGTCGTACTGTACTGTGGGCACGAGAGGTGCCACCTCCTGTCGTACTGTACTGTGGGCACGAGAGGTGCCACTCCCTGTCGTACTGTACTGTGGGCACGAGAGGTGCCACCTCCTGTCGTACTGTACTGTGGGCACGAGAGGTGCCACCTCCTGTCGTACTGTACTGTGGGCACGAGAGGTGCCACCTCCTGTTGTACTGTCGGTGGCACTCTCCTGTCGTACTGTACTGTGGGCACGAGAGGTGCCATCCTGTCGTACTGTACTGTGGGCACGAGAGGTGCCACTCCCTGTTGTACTGTACTGTGGGCACGAGAGGTGCCACCTCCTGTTGTACTGTACTGTGGGCACGAGAGGTGCCACTCCCTGTCGTACTGTACTGTGGGCACGAGAGGTGCCACTCCCTGTCGTACTGTACTGTGGGCACGAGAGGTGCCACCTCCTGTCGTACTGTACTGTGGGCACGAGAGGTGCCACTCCCTGTCGTACTGTACTGTGGGCACGAGAGGTGCCACTCCCTGTCGTACTGTACTGTGGGCACGAGAGGTGCCACCCTGTGTACTGTAACGAGGGCCACCCTGTCGTACTGTACTGTGGGCACGAGGAGGTGCCACTCCCTTTTCGTATGTACTGTACTGTGGGCACGAGAGGTGCCACCCCTGTCGTACTGTACTGTGGGCACGAGAGGTGCCACCTCCGTCGTACTGTACTGTGGGCACAGAGTCCACTCCCTGTACTGTGGGCACGAGAGGTGCCACTCCCTGTCGTACTGTACTGTGGGCACGAGAGGTGCCACTCCTGTCGTACTGTACTGTGGGCACGAGAGGTGCCACTCCCTGTCGTACTGTACTGTGGGCACGAGAGGTGCCACTCCCTGTCGTACTGTACTGTGGGCACGAGAGGTGCCACCTCCCTGTCGTACTGTACTGTGGGCACGAGAGGTGCCACTCCCTGTCGTACTGTACTGTGGGCACGAGAGGTGCCTCCCTGTCGTACTGTACTGTGGGCACGAGAGGTGCCACTCCCTGTCGTACTGTACTGTGGGCACGAGAGGTGCCACTCCCTGTCGTACTGTACTGTCGTGGGTGCCACCCTGTTGTACTGTACTGTGGGCACGAGGTTCACCTCCTGTGTACTGTACTGTGGGCACGAGGTGCCACTCCTGTCGTACTGTACTGTGGGCACGAGAGGTGTTGTACCTCCTGTCGTACTGTACTGTGGGCACGAGGGGGCCACCCCTGTCGTACTGTACTGTGGGCACGGGTGCCCTGTTGTACTGTACTGTGGGCACGAGAGGTGCCACTCCCTGTGTTTATGTACTGTGGGCACGGAGGTGCCACTCCCTGTACTGTGGGCACGAGAGGTGCCACCTCCTGTCGTACTGTACTGTGGGCACGAGAGGTGCCACTCCCTGTCGTACTGTACTGTGGGCACGAGAGGTGCCACTCCCTGTCGTACTGTACTGTGGGCACGAGAGTCTCCTGTGTTTGGGAAGGTGCCTCCTGTGTACTGTACTGTCTATGCGAGGTGCCACCTCCTGTCTCTGTACTGTGGGCACGAGAGGTGCCACCTCCTGTCGTACTGTACTGTGGGCACGAGAGGTGCCACCTCCTGTCGTACTGTACTGTGGGCACGAGAGGTGCCACTCCCTGTCGTACTGTACTGTGGGCACGAGAGGTGCCACCTCCTGTCGTACTGTACTGTGGGCACGAGAGGTGCCACTCCTTGTCGTACTGTACTGTGGGCACGAGAGGTGCCACTCCCTGTCGTACTGTACTGTGGGCACGAGAGGTGCCACTCCCTGTCGTACTGTACTGTGGGCACGAGAGGTGCCACTCCCTGTCGTACTGTACTGTGGGCACGAGAGGTGCCACTCCCTGTTGTACTGTACTGTGGGCACGAGAGGTGCCACCTCCTGTCGTACTGTACTGTGGGCACGAGAGGTGCCACTCCCTGTCGTACTGTACTGTGGGCACGAGAGGTGCCACTCCCTGTCGTACTGTACTGTGGGCACGAGAGGTGCCACTCCCTGTCGTACTGTACTGTGGGCACGAGAGGTGCCACTCCCTGTCGTACTGTACTGTGGGCACGAGAGGTGCCACCTCCTGTCGTACTGTACTGTGGGCACGAGAGGTGCCACCTCCTGTCGTACTGTACTGTGGGCACGAGAGGTGCCACTCCCTGTCGTACTGTACTGTGGGCACGAGAGGTGCCACTCCCTGTCGTACTGTACTGTGGGCACGAGAGGTGCCACTCCCTGTCGTACTGTACTGTGGGCACGAGAGGTGCCACTCCCTGTCGTACTGTACTGTGGGCACGAGAGGTGTTGCTCTCTGCGGCTCTCGCCAGCGCCACATCGCTCTCTGCTGTACTGCACTACGAGTATAGGTCGCAGGGAAGGCAGACCTGTCTGATATTCCGGAAGTTGGAGTTGATGTGCAATTAGCGTTATTAAAGCGGGCGCCAAATATAACTAGTATTTGCCGACGGGTGAACTCGACAAATGTCAACGGGAACAACCGAGCCGGAACCAGTGAACTTCGTGTTGATCCACCTAAAGGGGTAAATCAACACGAAGCCGGAGTGGTCTCGAATGCAGCACTCCAAAAGACCTGACGGTAAAGTCTGTGGAATTTGGGAAAACTAAGATAAAGGGTAGAGAAGCAGAGGACACACATTGTGTTTTGATGCACTATGATTCGGTCCCAGGTGGATCATTGCTTTTTCATCGCCGGCCTATTAACACTGGTAGGTGTCAGTGGCAGCGAGAGATGTCAGTGGTAGTGACAAGTGCCAGTGTCAGCGGCAAGTGTTGGCATCAGCGGCGGTTGTCGGTGTCAGTGTCAGTATCAGTGGCAGGTGTCATTATCAGTGGCAGGTGTCAGTATCAGTGGCAGGTGGCACTATCAGTGGCAGGTGTCAGTATCAGTGGCAGGTGTCAGTATCAGTGGCAGGTGTCAGTATCAGTGGCAGGTGTCAGTATCAGTGGCAGGTGTCAGTATCAGTGGCAGATATGCGTCCCTGCGAGAGTTGTCGGTGGGTCGTGAAAGCGGCAAGTGTCAGTGTCAGTGTCAGTGTCAGTATCAGTGCCAGGCATCAGTGTCAGGTATCAGTATCAAGAAGCAGTGTCAGGTGGCAGGTCAGGTGGCAGTGTCAGGTGGCAGTGTCAGGTGGCAGTGTCAGTGTCAAGTGTCAGTTGCAGCGGCAGATAGGTGTGAATTGAGTTTGTTTTGTTGGAATATGCACTTCGGCCTCCTGGGGTAATTTCGTGCCGTGAAATATAAACGAGCATTATGCATTATGCATAATAAATGAACATTATGTGTTGCAATTCAATTTGCAAATCTTCGAGCAGGTTCGTTTTTTGTAGGAAGATGAAAAGTAGTTTGATAAGAACTGAGTGGTCATCCCTCAAGAGTGCGAGCAATGAAAAAGGAACTTTGCGTGCATGGCAATGATCGAACAGTGTTTTTTCGAGGGCCCTGGTATTGCGGACAACGAAGAACGATACGTGTAACCGCAAGATAGGCGTAGCATGGTTGGCATAAAGGCCGAAGTGAAGCAGAATGAAGAAATCAAAGTGTCAGGTGTAACGTCCTTCGCGGAACCGCGATAATATATTTTGTTCGTGAGTTTGTTTGACATAATCGCATCCAGGTATTGACGACTGGTTTTATGTTCAGCAATTGTAAATGGCTTGTGTTTTGTGCGCACTTTTGGTCCAAAAATGCCGGATGCTCTGCCGTATTGTCGGTTTGATGGCTTCGAAATGTTGTGGAACTTCTGTGATTTTTCCACGTGGTAATGATGCTTTTGCTAATCGGTCTGCTTTTTCGTTTCCTGCGATGCTGCAGTGACTGGGACCCGCTGGAGACGGACCTCCACGCCCATCAGACAAAGTGTCTTAAGTGTTTCATAAATGGAAATATGACATTGACACGAACAAGAATGTGAAGAGAGGTATTTGCAGCACAGGTTTGCTGTCTGAACAAATGACGACACTTGGCATGGAGTGACAGATTGATCGATTTAAGAGACAAAAGGGAACAATACGAACGGCGTGTAATTTGGCGATGAAAATGGAGGTCCCGTCTGGCAAACGATGCTGTTTTTCTGTACTCCAGAAATAACGGCACATCCTGTCAGGTTGGCATCTTTAAAGCCGTTGGCAAAAACAAAAGCAACACGGCGACGAAAGCGATGCGAGTGGATTCGAAAGCGAAACTGGATGACATATTGAGGACAAAGCTTTGATTTTGGAGTGGTGATCAGACATAAAAAATGTGAAGTCAGTGGAGGAAGAACAGTTTTGGGTAGAATAGTGTGAAGAAGTTGTGTGTATGCATTTTTTTTACCCGTGAAGGCAGAGTAAGGCCAATTCGTTTTTTTTCGACTGGACCTAAGTAATCGTGGTGTAAATCTGGGATAATTTTCAAGGACGCGTGTATGGCGTGGATTTCTTGAAATTGAATTTCGGAAGCATAACTGGGAGTCTATTGCATGTGACGGATGGATAATGGAGGAATTCCTGGGTCTGATTCTAAATGAATGATTGGAGAAGTGTCCCGAGTGCCATTCTGAGTACTTTCTTCCCAACTGCGTCCAAAATTGGTAACTGTACTATATATCCGACAAGTGCCTACCATCCAGACATTTAGACCATTCAGCATCTGGGTAACACAAACCGGAATTAAACTGGTCGCGTCGCCGGGGATGGGCGGTTCCCCACGGTGGTGTAGTCCACTACCAGCAGAGCCAACTGACGAAAAACATCCGCCCACGATCACCATCCTGCGCAATAAACCTAACGACGTCGTAACGAACCGACGCCCGATTGTGCGGGCATCAGCCGGGGCTCTGCCGCGAGTCCCAGACGCGCCGACCAGAACTTTGTTGAGGCCGGCCGGCCTGCCAATTTTGCACCTCTGCAATTCCTATACTCATCAACGGTTCTCAGTATGAATATGAATATGAAATGTTGGGATCAGTTGCACTGTTCACATTCACGGCCGACCGGCGAAACAATGCGGGCGGCGCCATTAGCCGTGTTCGTGCAAAAAGCACGTCGTGAACCGCCCAGTAAGCAAACAAACAACACTGTTCACCTTGCGACACAGTCACATGATTTGATCATAATCTGCACGCAGCCAGAGATATCTTCGAAAAGCAGAAAAGGTGGGAGGATTTCACGTCTCCCCTCTCCAGCGAGAGTGCTAGAGATCAAACCGTCTTCAGACGCGGTGTCGGCCAGCCTTCGTGTGTGCGCCACATTGGCCGGGAATTAGTGAGCAGTGAGGAGGGCTCTCGTGCAACTGTTCGAGGCCCATGAGACGGACGGGATCGTTGAATATGTATGAAATGAACCCTGCATGTGCTTAAGATTCAAAAGTTGTAGTAAATATGGTACAATTTAATGTTTTTGTTCACACTTGCACGTATGTAGCTATCCAAAGGCAGCGTTATATTTTTGATTAGCAGCGTCACGATGCGTTTGCAGATAGAAAATGTACCGAAATGACACGATATATTCCAAACGGTCTTCGAATATACCATAAACTTTGGCATGGTTAGCTTAGCGCTAAGAACGCTTACTTTTCTGAGCTCGTATTTTTGCTGTTGTCGATTTCCATGCTCATGGGCGGTGCATTTGTATTACTTCTGTAAGCGTTGCATGGAAAGAACGAACTCAAACACCACACCACTCCACTTCCGTACCGGAAATCCGTGGCGTCGCTGATGCCTGTTTCTGTTCTATTTGCCAAAACTGTAGTCGCTTGGTCTGGTACCTTAAGACCGATAAGCGTATCATCGAGGGAAATTTATCCGACGGCCAAGAGCACGACAATACGGTCAGCTCCGTTCGATAAAATTCAATATCACGGTCACGAACACAACTGCTCTTGCGTCAGTCTCCAGAACGTGTCCGGTGAAGGTGAACCATTACGATAAAGCCAAGTTTAGAGTAACGAGCAGTTCGCCCCTTCCTGCATGTAGCCCGGGCCGGGATGTCTCAAAGCGGTCATTCGTGTCGTATGCTGGTCCGACAGACTCGGGCCACTCAGATGAGCTCATGTGACATATGCACGACGTGGACTCGCCGGGCATTGCCCTCGCTCGTAGTGAGGTAACACTGAAAGATACGATAAAATACCAACCCGTGGATCCCACATTTGCCGTATTTACCCTGCTCCGAGGGGTCTTCTTACGGCTCACGCAAGATTTTTCCGTGGCAGTAAAGAAACGGAAGCGCGGCGCCCCAGAAAAACTTAGTACTTTTTCGTCAATATATTCGGATCTGAAGTGAAAATTTTTACCTCCGATCATGCAAGGTAATTTACCTAGCTCAGGTCAAAGACGACCACCTCCAAAAATACTTGACAATCGATAACTCATGCACATGAAGAGATACGAAATGAAAATTACTACGAGAGTGCAATTTGGCCGTAACTTTAATTTGTATATCTCTCGAATTTTTGTGTATGTCAGATCAGCGAGTGAGGTCACGGCCAATATTTTCCCAGTTTGGGCTATTTTCCCATTTGTATAATATGCATGCTCGTCGAACGACATTTTTACCTACGTATGCATAAAGAAGCATCAAGTAAAGTTCATGATCCAATTTGTTTGACCTCCTTCAAGTGGCCTGAGGTCAGGTCAGTATAAAGTGCGCAATGTGGACTAACCCCATTTAGACAATGCTGCTTTTTTTGTTTACTTCGAGTTGTCATGGCCTAAATAGTGTCAAAGTTGGATTGCACGCCCTACACCACCATACTATCCCAATAGAAAATGTTTTTGAAAATTCGACTTGTTCACGAAAACTTACGTTTCGATTGTCAGAATTATCCATAATTAAAAAGAAGGACTATTTTCGGATCCAATTCCCCGAGGGCTCTCCAATAATGTTCGTTCGTGTTTGTGCAAAGCTTAACTTGGAAGAGAGTCTTTAAGGACGCCCCCTTCGAGACCGGGTGTGAAGATCTGACCGGGGTTTGTTTGTTTGTTCATTGGGTGGTTCACGATACACGTTATGCACATTCACGGCTAATGGCGCCGTCCACACTTTTCGCCGGTGGGCCGCGGGATTGGGAAATGTCCTGAGTGGCACTAGTGTCGAACCCGGGACCTTTGGTGCCCAGAGCCCAACACCTTAACCACTGGCCATCCCCGCCCCATCTGACCGGAGAGACGACGCGGGATGTTCATCGATGACATGCCATAGAACAGTCGTGAATCGAAAAACACTGATTTCTGCATATGGAACCTACCGGAAAAGAATCAGTCAGGGCCACCTGTCAAAGTCAACCTTCCAGAAAACCACCAGGCAAGGCCATCTGTCAAAGTTAAAACAAACATGGAATACGCAGCTGAGTGGTCTGTTGAACAGATGATATGCCATCTGTTCGTCCCACAATGTAGCCAAGTGTGCGGTATCCATGCACTTGTTATAGCCGGATTGATATCCTTCACTGGTCACTTTCTGAAGCTCTTCGCAAGTAACGATGGGATGCTTTCAATCCGAGATCAGATCATCTTACGAAATTTGACTAAAACAAATGATCATTTTCAGGTACATTGGTGATAGGTTGCACATATCGTTATTCCACATTTGCTTTCACCTCGAACGATAATCTCGATTTGTCGTTTTGTTCTTGAGCTAACCTTGAGCTAACCTAGAGCTAACGCAAGAGGAGATCCGAGGCTTTTGATTGGTGACCACCTCCGAGAACGCCGCATTGGGCAATTGACCAGGTTGAAGCGCCCCGCGCAGTGGGACAAATTTTCCCAGCTGGCAAATCGATTGGTGTCCGGTCATCGAGCGGCTGACGTGGCGGAACCAAACACCAGCGGTGTGCTGACGTGGCGGAACCAAACACCAACGGTGTGCTGACGTGGCGGAACCAAACACCAGCTGTGTGCTGACGTGGCGGAACCAAACACCAGCGGTGTGCTGACGTGGCGGAACCAAACACCAGCGGTGTGCTGACGTGGCGGAACCAAACACCAGCGGTGTGCTGACGTGGCGGAACCAAACACCAGCGGTGTGCTGACGTGGCGGAACCAAACACCAGCGGTGTGCTGACGTGGCGGAACCAAACACCAGCGGTGTGCTGACGTGGCGGAACCAAACACCAGCGGTGTGCTGACGTGGCGGAACCAAACACCAGCTGTGTGCTGACGTGGCGGAACCAAACACCAGCGGTGTGCTGACGTGGCGGAACCAAACACCAGCTGTGTGCTGACGTGGCGGAACCAAACACCAGCTGTGTGCTGACGTGGCGGAACCAAACACCAGCGGTGTGCTGACGTGGCGGAACCAAACACCAGCGGTGTGCTGACGTGGCGGAACCAAGCACCAGCGGTGTGCTGACGTGGCGGAACCAAACACCAGCGGTGTGCTGACGTGGCGGAACCAAACACCAACGGTGTGCTGACGTGGCGGAACCAAACACCAGCTGTGTGCTGACGTGGCGGAACCAAACACCAGCGGTGTGCTGACGTGGCGGAACCAAACACCAGCGGTGTGCTGACGTGGCGGAACCAAACACCAGCTGTGTGCTGACGTGGCGGAACCAAACACCAGCGGTGTGCTGACGTGGCGGAACCAAACACCAGCTGTGTGCTGACGTGGCGGAACCAAACACCAGCGGTGTGCTGACGTGGCGGAACCAAACACCAGCTGTGTGCTGACGTGGCGGAACCAAACACCAGCGGTGTGCTGACGTGGCGGAACCAAACACCAGCGGTGTGCTGACGTGGCGGAACCAAACACCAGCTGTGTGCTGACGTGGCGGAACCAAACACCAGCTGTGTGCTGACGTGGCGGAACCAAACACCAGCTGTGTGCTGACGTGGCGGAACCAAACACCAGCTGGTGGCTGACGTGGCGGAACCAAACACCAGCGGTGTGCTGACGTGGCGGAACCAAACACCAGCGGTGTGCTGACGTGGCGGAACCAAACACCAGCGGTGTGCTGACGTGGCGGAACCAAACACCAGGGGTGTGCTGACGTGGCGGAACCAAACACCAGCTGTGTGCTGACGTGGCGGAACCAAACACCAGCGGTGTGCTGACGTGGCGGAACCAAACACCAGCGGTGTGCTGACGTGGCGGAACCAAACACCAGCGGTGTGCCGACGTGGCGGAACCAAACACCAGCGGTGTGCTGACGTGGCGGAACCAAACACCAGCGGTGTGCTGACGTGGCGGAACCAAACACCAGCGGTGTGCTGACGTGGCGGAACCAAACACCAGCGGTGTGCTGACGTGGCGGAACCAAGCACCAGCTGTGTGCTGACGTGGCGGAACCAAACACCAGCGGTGGATTGCTGACGTGGCGGAACCAAACACCAGCGGTGTGCTGACGTGGCGGAACCAAACACCAGCGGTGTGCTGACGTGGCGGAACCAAACACCAGCGGTGTGCTGACGTGGCGGAACCAAACACCAGCTGTGTGCTGACGTGGCGGAACCAAACACCAGCTGTGTGCGCTGGTCGTGTGCCGGCAGCATCCCACACCGTGGTCAGGCTGGTCGCGTGCGATGCACTGGGCGACATAGCGACGTGAGGCATCGCACAACGACATGTCTGTGCGCGTCACACAACGACGCTATCGTGCTGACGTCACACTGATACAGACTCACACTGACGTCACACGTCACACGTCACACCGACACATGTGTGGCATGATTACGTCACACTGATCCAGACGTCTCACACTGACATCACAATGACTCAGACGTCCCACACTGACGCCACACTAATACAGATGTGGCATACCAACGCCACACTAACACAGGCTATAATCCCAACTTCACACTGGCACAGATTTGCCATGCTGACGTCACTGACACAGGCGTCTCATACAGCTCCCATCAGCACTATCATGCTGACGTCGCACTGACCCAAACGTCTCGTCCAGCACTCAGCTGCCAAGTGACGATCCGCTGGAGCACAGTCACAAAAATAACGTCGCCATAAGCTGCTGGCAAGAAAAGCACTCAGAAACACACACATGAGCCATCTCGAGCCGGCTGCGAGACACGTCTGGAGGCGCCAGACGCTGACCGGGTGATAAACCGCCAAAATATTGAGCTAACCGGCAAATTATTCAGCCTACCGCCAGATTTAACCGCCAGATGTTGGTACTTTCGCTCAATATTGGTCCATTTTCGTCCTATTTGTGCATTATGTGCTCCTATATATATATATATATATATATATATATATATATATATATATATATATATATATATGAGCGTATGTGTGTGTGTGTGTGTGTCAATTGTCTATTCATAGTACAGGTATGATTAATTCCATCGCTAGTTCGGACATTGTCAGTAGAATATGTCTACCTTTGAGGTGTGTTTCGATTTCATGTGTGCCGCCCAGTCGCAGCCGCTATTGAGCACGCCCCACTGCAAAGTGACCGTTGTCTCATCCTCGTCAGACACGAGGTGACCGCTGGCACTGCCACCGCAGAACACGAGGTGACCGCTGTCTCTGCCACCACAGAACACGAGGTGACCGCTGTCTCCGCCTCGTCAGACAGGAGACCGCTGTCTCCGCCTTGTCAGACACGAGGTGATCGCTGTCTCAGCCTCGTCAGACACGAGGTGACCGCTGTCTCAGCCTCGACGAGGTGACCGCTGTCTCAGCCTTCGTCAGACACGAGGTGACCGCTGTCTCAGCCTCGTCAGACACGAGGTGACCGCTGTCTCAGCCTCGAACGAGGTGACCGCTGTCTCAGCCTTCGTCAGACACGAGGTGACCGCTGTCTCAGCCTCGACGAGGTGACCGCTGTCTCAGCCTTCGTCAGACACGAGGTGACCGCTGTCTCAGCCTCGTCAGACACGAGGTGACCGCTGTCTCAGCCTCGACGAGGTGACCGCTGTCTCAGCCTTCGTCAGACACGAGGTGATCGCTGTCTCAGCCTCGTCAGACACGAGGTGACCGCTTTCTCAGCCTTGTCAGACACGAGGTGACCGCTGTCTCAGCCTCGTCAGACACGAGGTGACCGCTGTCTCAGCCTCGTCAGACACGAGGTGACCGCTGTCTCCGCCTCGTCAGACACGAGGAGACCGCTTTCTCAGCCTCGTCAGACACGAGGTGACCGCTTCCTCAGCTTTGTCAGACACGAGGTGATCGCTGTCTCAGCCTCGTCAGACACGAGGTGACCGCTGTTCAGCCTCGACGAGGTGATCGCTGTCTCCGCCTCGTCAGACACGAGGTGACCGCTGTCTCAGCCTCGTCAGACACGAGGTGACCGCTGTCTCAGCCTCGTC